>DF237493.1:0-59421 GCA_000708835.1 Klebsormidium nitens
GTACCAAATAACACCATGCTTTTCCGGAAAACGCTCAAAACTGCGCAGAATCAAGGTTTTTGGAAAAAGCATGGTGTTATTTGGTACACCCTCCGTTAATATGGGCTACCAAAAATTCTTTTGACATCCAGCTTCCCCCCATGAGGAAAGCCTTCCTTTCGAGAAGATTCTATCTTTCTTTTTTTCCTACGGAGCCATTTTGCCGGGGGGGTCCTGCAGCGTAAACTGCACATTTTGCCAACTTCTCTTGAACTTCGTATTGCTCTAGCATGTTGTATCATAGCTCGAGAGGCCTACAAACATGCTTCTCAATGCGCCCTCAACCACCTCGAAAAAACGGAATGCAAACCCATGATGTCTACATATCAAGTTTTAGGGTTTTGAACATGCTCCCACTGTCGAATACCGTCATACCACCTTAAGCTCATGCAAGGAACGGATAGTGTTAAAGCTCCAACGCTAAAACTAAAACGCTAACACTGAAAACCTAACCCACAAAAAACACCCGCTCCGCACCCGAACCCACCCTAACCCCCAGGCTAATCCTCTAATCCCACCCGTCCCAGAGCTTACTATTCCTGTAGTGTCATTCTATTCCCTGCTCGCGAGAGCTCGACCGACCTTCTTGAGGTGACACCACTGTGACGTTTCGACGTTGCCCAAATACTAGGGGTCTAGCGTTCGAGCCTTCCTCGTCGACATCGCGGCCGTGCCGTTTTGTGGGTGACTCAGCAGGGGAAGGGCAGAAGGGGCCACCAAATTCCCACCAAATTGGCCTCGCGTAAAGCAAACGAGCCCCGGCCGGTGTGCTTAGACGTGATAGACGGTTCCCAATGTTACTGTATCCCGTGCGTACCGCAAAAAATCTGCGCGCCGGGCACCCGAACTCAACCAGCTGGGGGGGGGGGTAGCCAGCTGTTTTGTCTGAGTGGATTATTAGTACGATGCAATTCGTAGATGAGGCTTGAGATGTGATGGCGCAGAGGCGCTGCCGCATCGACAAGATACCGCATGACATCTAACCACCCAACTGTTGTCCTACGTACTTACCCGTTTCTCGGGCCCGGGTGCCTATCTTTAGTCACGTTAGAGGCACAGCGGTGAGGGGGCTCCAAGTCTTTGATTTCGGGCTTTGTGGGCAACCTGCCAGGGACAAACATGCCTACAGTATTGTAGTATGGGCATCGGAGAGATGTGACATGTCCATGCCTGTTGAATGGTATTCATTATAAGCCCTTAATGAGCACCTTAAAAATTAGCACCTACGAGTCCAACCCGGGCCGCACGGAGGGGGCATGGAGGACGCGCATGAAACCGACTGGACGACTGTAGTTTATTCACGCTAGCCAGGCGGCTTAGTAGCCATGCGCTATATGTATAGAAAGAAGAACTACTTCTCGAACTTCCCTATATATGCCAGCCTCTCATCCTCTAAACCCGGCCTAGCAAGTTGCTTGAAAAGAGATCGGCGAGCTGAGTATGTATCCGCCGCAGTCCTGAAGGACGTGTGAAGGACAACCCCGCATATAATGCCAGGCGATTCAATTCTTGGGCGGGAACCCCAAAGTCGCAACGCCGTCTAAACGAAAATCAGTCCATCAAAACCGTCAGTTGATTGAATTTGGTAGTATCTTAGTATACATGGAGACATGGACATTGTCTAGTAGTACTAGCAATTGGGGCAGCCGATCCCCAATTGTCCGGGTATGCTTTGAAGCTCGTTTGAAGAAGTTATAAGTCGTTGCTTAGTATATAGGTACTATATACTACGGTTTCATACCGTGGCTCCCCTTGAAGGCGCTCCTGCCGCAACAATCGAAGGGGCATTGCACCTGAAGAGTTGCCGGCCACAGCTTCTAGGCTTCTTTGGCTCTTACATACGTACATAGCACATGGATTTTTTGCGCTCATATGTATATGTCCAATTGTTCTGACCGGATTGGCAGAGTATGTTGCAGTTCAGTGCCACACTGAATTTACTAGAAATGTCATTTCCAAGTTTTTTTTGGCATGCAAGCACTAGTGCACGACCATGCGACGGTTTCGGGAGACGTGCAACACATTGTCATGCATTCACTTAGTCGTTTGCCGCATCGATCTATAGCACCGATGGGATATGGCATGACAGCTCTCTGTCATGCGAGTAGGCTCGGGATTTGATTAGGCTCGCGGTAACTAGAGGGTGGGACATGTGTGCCGGCAATTAAGTGTTAAAATTTCTTAGCCATTTAAATGGTGCATTCACGGAGTAGGTAGCTTGCGACAACATTGCCGCTTGATTGAGAGGTGGTCTTGACGGCAACCACCGTGCATTGAGTAACATAAACGGCAATTCCTGAATGTCCATTTATCTACAATCCACCATCTCTAGCTCTTACACATGTTAGTTGGGGATCCGTCAGCCGACTCGATTCCAGGGCGCTATCATTGCAACTTACACGAAGCCTTTAGAATATCCCGACAAGAAATACTCGTGCAACCAATGACCCTACATAGTTGTCGAACTCCTGAAATAACTGAAGCACCCGTTCAAGAAGCATGGACAATGTCTTCTGTACTCTCCTTTGCCTATACCGTCACCCTTAATCCCTACACATCTCGTGAAGTATCAACTGGCTCTGGACGGCTACAACGAGCATAGCACGCCTGTATACAAAACCCTCTACCTCTCATCGTGCTGGCCGGTACCTACGACTGCTTCCGTGTGTCATCGCCGTTTCTTGAGAGCTGAAAGATCGATAAAGTCCGAAAGCCTGCACAAAGCGATAACACGGCAGATGACGCAATGGCAACGAGTAGAAGCCAAGAACCTTTTCATCGCTTCCACCGCCCGAGCAATGCCGCTTCAGAAAACGTAACATTCTTATCGGTCCCAAAGTACTACGACGACTCTATGACCTTGCGTGTTGCTGACGGGTCCAGTTTCATGGCTTGCTAACTTTTCAACAACCCAAATGGGACACTGGTCGCACTTGACCAACCCTGATTGTCACTGTCCCGTCCGCAGCGTGAATTCCTCCTCACGCCCGTTCTGGAAGCGGCAGTGCCGGCAAAGGTGATTTACCATTGTGAAGCCAAAGGGATACTCACACTCAATACTACACGTTTTGACGGAAACTGCTCTCACCTGACCGATTTTGGGATGGTGACAGAACTATCCGCCGTCCCCAGATGCCGCATCGTGACTCCTTCCACGCGCCCGTCACAAAGGCGGTTGCGGTAAAAGCGCCCAAACCAGGTCACTTCTCTCTTGAGGCCAAAGGAATCAAAACCCTAACTCCTAAACATAGGGCAGAAGTGGTCTCACCTGGTAGACTTTGCAATGGTTTCTGTCCCATCGGGAGACCCCAGATACGTCCGTCGCGGAAGCGGCGCTGGCAAAGGCGCTTTAACGCGGTCCTCGTGAAGTCACAGGATATCCATACTAAACACTACAGGTTTTCAAGGCGACTGCTCTTACCTGACCGATTTGGCAATTGTCACTGTCCCGTCCGCAGTCCCCAGAAGCCGCAGTGTAACTTCTTCCTCACGTCCGTCGTGAAAATAGTGTCGGCAAAAGCACTTTCCCCAGGTCATCTTCGAACTAAAAGTCCGGATGCAATTTGGATTCCCCTGATCCATTTTGCGGAAAACACTGTCCCGTACGGCGACGAACCTTCTCCAGCGCTCCCGTCACGGAACGGTGGCAGCCAAAGCGGCTTATCCAGTTTGTGAAGGCAGACTCAAAACCTTAAAACCAACAAGGCGAAGTATCTCACCTGACTGATTTTGCGATGGTCACTGTCCCGTCCGCAGTTCCCAGGTGCCGCAGCGTGACTTCTTCCTCACGTCCGTCGCGGAATCGGTGTCGGTAGAAGCAGCTGGTGCCGAATGGGCAGCTGCCGTCACCGAAGTTGAAGTGGCGGCAGTCGATGGCTTTGAGCTTCCGCTTGTAGCCCTCCAAGATCTGGTCCTTTTCCTCTGGACTGGCATACCAAACCTGGAGAAAGATGATCAAGATGATTATGGGTCCTGGTTACTCGAGGAGTTTCGAAAAGCCCAAGTAAAGTTCCGACGATCGAGCAAGGAAATGCTTTTTTGAATGAAGTTGGAAGGGCTTTCGAGCTTGGCCGTCCAGGAATCGGCGTTTCCCTCTTCACTGAGAGCGTAGAAAAAAATGTCACGAGGACCTTTCGAAAGTTTTAGACGCCCAAGACGAGTACTGAAACTAATCCAGACAATGGAGTGCTCTTATCGGAAGCTCAAAGTGCGCTCGGGTCTGCAATACGAGAATCCAGAATGTTCTTCTTCTCCTCGGGCCTGCAAATCGAAACCTGCACTGCATCTGACAGGGTTTTGAAACCAGGCGGTTTGCCAAACGGACAGAGTTCGCCGAAACTGCGGGGACTGAAACTACAGTGTTCGGCCTCCAAGAATTAAGAGCGCTTGCTTTGGACTCAGTGATTAAGCCTCAGCCTCTGCGCAAGCGCTGCGCTGCGCGAACGCATCTTATGGCTATTAGGACGACAACACGTGCTTGTACCTTCCGTTTGCTCCGGGTCTGTTTTCCTTTCCCACAAACTGAACAAGAAGTGTCGAAAGAGAAGGGACGCAGCATCCAAATAAGGCCGGGCATGACTGGATAGCGAAGGCCTCTGCAAACGAGAAAGGGACAAGCAGCAAAGACGAAAGCAATTAAAAAAAAACAAGGGAAACAGGGAGTTGATTGCCACACGCGGCGTGACGAGGTAAGAATGCTGTGGACACTCAGGGACGAGCGCACGAAGACGTTACGCTCCAAACCCCCAAAAAAGAGCATGTGCGGATAGCTATTCAAAATAAGAGTAATAGATACAAGAAAGGAAACTCAGGGACGAAAAACGGAGGATGGCTTACCACACTCGGCGTGACAAAAGTAGGACTGCTATCCCCAGAAAGGGCACAAGCGCACAACGGCGTTGAGGTCCAAACCCAAACAGGTACAGAATAAAGAACAAACAATGACTGCGAAAAAGAACCAAAAGCAGAAATAGCAGATACAGGAGATTGAACTAGGGTTAGCTTACCACACTCGGCGGGACGAAGTAGGACTGCTGGCGGCACACGGGGCGCACGAAGGCGTTCAGGTCCAACATCAAAACAACTAGAAGGAAAACAAGGAAAGAGTATTTGCAAATCAAAACAGAACGAGAAAAAAACAGATACAAGAAAACAGCCAGGGATTGGAAAGGCGGTTAGCTTACCACACTCGGCGTCACAAAGTAGGACTGCTGTCGGCACACGGGGCACGGGCGCACGACGGCGTTGAGGTCCAAACCAAAAAGACAATTACACAAAAGTCGAAAGTACAATGGTTGCAGATTGGGGGGGGAAAAAATCTAAGTGGTACAGGAAAAAACAGTCAGGGACGGCAAAAAGTGGTTAGCTTACCACACTCGGTGTTACGAAGTAGGACTGCTGTCGGCACACGGGGCACGAGCGCACGACTGCGTTGAGGTCCATTCCGGGCGTCGTATGGTCGCCGCTGCGCCAGCCGCGTATGCAGCCGATGCAAAAGGCATGGTCGCAGCCGGAGAGGATCCCGAACTTGCGCTCGGCGACCCGCGGTTTCGAGAGGACCTGCACGATAGAGCAGCCTTTTTCAGAACGGCAGAAATTAGGGATTAGGGAGGGGGCAAAAGAAAAAGAGACAAGGAAAAGAGCAAGCGCGCTGTCTTATTCAAGGTCGCAGGAGGATCCCGAACTTGCGCTCCGCGACTTGCGGTTTGGAGAGGACCTGCGCGAAACGAGCATTCTTTCTAAAAACGGCGAGGGGGGAGATGTTGAGGGGATAACGGGGGCACAGGACAGAGAGATGAGACCGACTAAGAAGGTTCCAAAAGGACCTGCGAAACAGAGCAATCTCGTTCGGCTGGCCAACGGAAAGGGACGATGAGATACAACATGAGGCAAGGCAGAAAGACGAAGAGAACAATTTTGCGTCGGGGACCTGCGGCTTCGAGACAACCTCGAAAGAACAATCTCGTTTGGCACTGAGACTGCAGAAGGGGACACAAAAAAACAGACGAGGGCCGAAGACTAAAGAGAAAAGGGTTGCGCTCCTGCGACCGACAAATTGCATACAACCTGCGCAGAGAGCAGTAACGTTTTGGATGGAAGTGAGGACACGAGGAGATTCAAGAGAGGGGTAGGTCGGGAGGAAGAGGGGAAACCCATTGCGTTCTGCTTCCCAAGATATAAAAAGGACGCAGAGAACAATCACTTTATCTAGAACGGCAAGGACACAGAAGGTAGGGGGACGTCAGAAATTGAGGGCAGGACAGAAAGATGAGGGAGGAGAGATCTACGCTATGCGATCCCAAGCAGCTGGTTTGAAAGGTTTCCTTCCCGCTTTGCGAAATGAGCCGTCACGTTTGGAACGGTAATAAAAGCAGAAGACGAGGGAGTAATCTCGAAGCAGGAGGGCCCAGCACGATGCGAAGTGAAAGCTTAAAAATCTCCGGCTCTGCTATTCAAATTAGAACGGCGCTCCAAGTAACGGTACGGACGTTGAAATTATGCTGAACAAACGAGAGGGGCAAAGGAATGGAAGAACAGGTCAGGCAGACAATGGAAGGGGAAAAAGGTAGCTTGGAGCCGCTTCTCAAGATCCCTCGTCGAAAGAACATTGGAAACGGACGTCTCATATACAAAGGCTTTTCCGGGTTACTCCTAGGACACAACAAACTGACCCAAAAGCAGACGCTCCAGCAGGCAGAAAGACAGCTTTCTAAGTCGAAGGCAGGAAGAAGCTTTTAATGTCCAAGAAAGCAGAACATATCTGCTTCAAAAGCACAGCACTGGCCCGCAGTTGCTCTGACCTCTTACTTTTCATACGTTACCATCAGACATCCAGTGGAGTCAAAATCCCGACCAACCAGAAAGCATCCAGATCTTTTCACTTCTCAAGGTCAAAGCTCGAAGACTATCTTATTCTTTGACGCACACACTACTGTATCAGCATAAACCCCGAACCGTTGTATTCCTAAATCCTCGAAACCTCAAATTTGTCCAAACTCACCCGCTCGAGACACACGCAGCACTCCACCTTCTGGCTCTTCTGCAGCTGCTTCAATTTCTTCACCCGTTTCTCGCACCCCTCCAAATGCTCTTTAGTTTCCTCGGGCCGGTGCGGGTGCAGGCACCGCTTCCCGCACGATGGACACTTGTCGCCGTGCAATTGGCCGCAGCTTCCCCCGTCTTTTTCCCGGGGGCAGTCCCCGGCAGCCGCGAAAGGGCAGATCGGTTGATCCTTGGGGGAAAGGTTTGGGTTTGCGTTGTCGGTTTCGGAAGGGTTTGCGTTTGGAGAGGCAAGATGGGGAAAGTCGTCTAGCGAGTTGTTTCTCACGAGGCCGGAGGTTTGAGGCGTCTCTGCAGTTTCGCTGCTTTGGGGGTGTTCGGAGTTAGTTTCGGGGGGGTTCTGAGGGGCGGCAGGGAACGGGGTAGCGTGGTAAACCTGAGGGGTTTGAAGATACGGGTTTGCCGCTTCAGGGTATGGTTGCGCATACTGCTGGTAAGGTGCTGGGGAGTAAGTCTGCGGATACATTTGACCAGGGACATAAGCTATTGGGGGCGACGGAGAAAAGCTCTGAGGATATGGCTGCCCGGGCACATAAGCTATCCCCTGCATCTCATACCCGTTCATCGCCGCGTACTCGTCCTGGTCGCTTATGGTCATTTGGTCCACCCAGTCCCACAACTCATCGGGCAGCCCGTTGTCCTCATAGGGTATGCCGTTCTCGTCCGTCAGCCCATAAGGCGGCACCATAAGCGCGCCCCCCATGTGAGGGGGGTAGCCCGCGGCAGGCATATACTGCCCCCCATTTGGATCTTGATAAGTGGAAGAGGGGGAGAAGGCACGCGCGGCAGAGTTCAAGCCTGGGCTTATGCTGTGGGGGATCCCTGGGCTGACTTTCCCCCCTTCTGACGCTTCCTGCAGATGAGGGGGTCTCCATGCCCCCCGCTGCACATCGAACTCCTCCCCTGAAGAATCTCTAGCGTTCTCTGCCTGCTCGCTCGCCTGAGCGGTCCCGTTAGACATTCCTAAGTCTGAGGTTTGCCGGGGAAGATCTGACTCGCTGGAATCGAGTAAGGGGGTTTCCGTGGCAGTGTGCGATGACACCCCCCCAGAAGCGGACCCGTTTCCATCGGAAACTTCGCCGCTAGCACTCCTCAGAACTGCGTCCACTGAGTTGGGGCCCTGCTGACCAACTGCATGCCCGTTTTCCACCCCTTTCGTCGGACTCTTCGCGCCAGAAACAGGGCCCTTGGGCGCATTTGCTCCTTTTTCCCCGGGCTTCGACAGTTCCCTCCCGTTCTCTTTTCGCGCCTTTGCAGCCATCGCCGCCCAAGACTTGCCCCCGTTTGCATCGACGCCGTCCCTATTCACACCCCCCTTGTCCTCACTCACTGGCCTGGTGGGAATTGGGCTCTCCACCTGAGTTCCCCCCAGAATCATTGCAGTGGGGCTGTGGGCCGAAACAAGCACGGACGGGGGGCTGCTTTCGGGGGCGGGATGACCCCCGGCTGCGGGCTTTCCGGCAAGGGGGCCCCAACCTTGCGTCTCGGCAAGCTTCCGGGCAGAGACATGTTCGTAGCGACAGTTTGTTCCATAGCTGCAGTTTCCACGCAGGTAAAACGTGCACACCTGGAAGTACAGAAAAGGCGTTAGCGAATTGCGACTTGAATAGACCAACGTCCTCAGCGGCTTCTGAAAACCGGGAATCTCCCAATCTGAAAATTGATAGTTGACGAGGCCAACTTATTGCTCACTTGGTGACGTACTCGAAAGCAATACGTGCATAAACCTTCTCCAGAAGGACAAGCAGTGAAAGCTTTTTGCGAAATCCACTTTTGGTGCGACTAACCGATATCCAGTGTTGAATAAAGTTGCGTACTCCAAACATGCAAATCTGAACTTATGAAGTATGCAATGCAAAGGCAAAGACCATGGTTTCTCTAATTTTATAAAAGACTCCTGTCAAAAGGACCTGAACGATCAACTCGTGTTTGGAATACACAACTAACACCACCGTTTGGTGAAAGATCTGTGTAAGAGAATCGCAACAGATCGCACCGTCACTTTTCAATTACTCAAACGGCAAGGCATAAGACAAGAGTGGCTACTGCAGAATCTCAGAGTGAGTACGTATGCTACTCAAGGAACCGCCAGGAAAGCATTGAATTGACATTTTTGGTGCAGCAAAAACTGTGCATATAGCATGATGTTAAGTACGTAAGGAAAAGATGAGTGCCCCAGCAAAAAGATGTACAGGAGACTTACATTGCTCGGCTGATCTTTGAGGTTGTGTGAGAAGGGGCAAGCGTCGCCCTTCTTGCACGCGTTCAGCGCAAAGTAACGACACAGCACCCTGCGCATGTCAACGGAACAGGTGCGGTCAACAAACCCGAGTTACGCACCCTCTCAACCAGATACTGGAAAATAATGTATGAAGCTGCTGACACATGGTGTAGTAAGGCGTGCACAGAAAGCACTTGACAAGCATGCCAGAGAAAGTACACCATTACCAAGCTGTCCTGCTGTCATTCTGATGTGAAGCATGCATCGCGACTAGTTTTGTCGCCAGAATTCCTCCAGACGCCAGAGTCTCAAGCACATGACAGCAACGTCGCGCGCGAGCAGATTTTAAAAACGAAGAAAGTGACAAACCTCTTCTGCCGGACGTTACTCATTTGACTGATGGTATTTAAATCTCTAGATTACTAACTCTAGATTACTAATTGCCCATAACAAATCCTTCTGTCATGCAACATATGTGGAGCCTGAAGCCGCACTGAAAACAACCATGACACAAGGGCCCAAACGCCCAGGAGAGAAGAGGAAGATATTTACCTATCCGTCATTTTTGCGGTCCGCCGTCTTGCACGCACTGGGAATTGACAAACCTCTTGTGCCGGACGTTACTCATTTGACTGATGGTATTTAGATCTCTAGATTACTAACTCTAGATTACTAATTGCCCATAACAAATCCTTCTGTCATGCAACATATGTGGAGTCTGAAGCCGCACTCAAAACAACCATGACACAAGGGCCCAAACGCCCAGGAGAGAAGAGGAAGATATTTACCTATCCGTCATTTTTGCGGTCCGCCGTCTTGCACGCGCTGGGAATTATCTTCAACACGCCTCCATCACAGCCAAGAAGGTGGTACAAGCTCCCTCAGGCTCAGGGGTGGCAGCTCAGACCGCCCCAGAAGACAGCACAGAACATGTGTGGCATCGTGTGCATGCAGGGGGAGGGCCCGGTAATGGTTACGACACACCGTCCGTTACCATGTTCGGTCGCATATAGCTGCATGATCACGAAACCCTGCAAACCCTCAGACGTCACGGTCTTTATCCGGGCCGCTCGGCGCGCGCCGCGGTCGTACGCGCACAGGACAGACAACGGTCCAGCTACGTAGTACGTACAATCGGCTAAGTTGTGCACAATTACTAACAGCTATCATTGACGTAGAGCTGCCTACACCGAGTCAGAGCTAGATCGAGCAATAGCCCCACATACAGGCGCACGTGGGCAGAACTGCGGGTCAGATAAACGGCCTCGCCCCGCTCGCCTCCTTGCACAACTAGTATCATCGTATGTTGCCACGTGTCGTCCAACTTTCACCCAAACATGCACTCAATGATCCAGTACCGCGGCCGCGCCGATCCATATACGAGATATATTGCAATGCTCCTCGAGGCATAACCTTGAAACTTGGCCGCAACTTTACTGCTGCCATCTTCGGGCCTGCCATGTGCGTATCCCCAGGTGATCATACGCGGCACATCCAACATGCATCGGCATGTGCGCGCGCTGAGGAATTGCAGCATTGATCAAAGTGATGGTAAGCGATCAAGCATGCATGTGTTCTAGCGCGTTCATGCGGCCGCCGAGCAGTGGGAACTTATCCTCTCCAAAAACAAAAGACCGATTCTTTTTGCGGTACCACTGGCTCCGTTTTACACGCTAACATTCTGCACGGGAGCTGCCGTCTTGCTAATACGCTTCATGATTCCCGCAATGACCTGCAACACAGCCAGACAAGAACGGTCAGCTTTGATCCAGAACCTTTTGCACATTTTGAACGCCGAAGTGGTATTGACGCCTAGGCGTCCTACTGCTAAAGACACAATCGTAACCATCGTATTTTGTATTCAAATACACTCTCAACCAACTATGCGGCGAGACATCAAGACCTCCAATCAAACGCAAGTAACTTTTGAGTGTGAGAACGGGTCGATCGCGCCCTTTGATAACGGCCGCAGGAAGCTACTCAGAGTCACAAAGTGAAGTTCATGCAAAGGGCGAAGTCGCGGAGGCATTGCCGAAACTCCAGTCCCTATACCCATGCGGGAAAAAGAACCAGTTCGACTCAAGATCGTGGCCGCAACAACTGGGAATATTGTCCTGCTACTCTAAGAGTTGGGGGAAGAGCTCAATTGAACGTGGCAATTCTCTTACGACAACGCTCATAATGTGAGAACTTCGTGATTCTGGCTACAATTTCGGGTCTATGCTCTTCCAGATCCAAACCTTCTTGCAAAGCACAGAGAAGCATTCAAAAGTTTCCAGCGGAAAAATTGGGACAAGATGGAGCACATGAAACGGGCACAAAACGGCAACTGATGACTCACCTTGCCAGGCCCCAACTCGTACGTGTTCTCGAGCCCCTTTTCTAGGAGCGTGTTTAGCGTGGTCTCCCATTGGACGGGTGACGTCACCTGCGTTTGCACGTCAGTCCGTGTTTCAACAACGTAGGACCAAGCGCTCGGTAGGGTGAGGTTATCGCGAGTTGTGAAGTTCAGGGTGTTTCGTCAGATCTTTGTTAAGGGCTTACGAGGGCGTCTATCCTTTGTGGCTTGCGGCGACACACACATAACCGACATCGAGTAAAAGACGCCACGAGATTGAAGCACGTGGCTCATCCAAGCGACAACAAAGGCGTGATTCTGGGCGAACGGTCGCCCTGCCGGACATGTTCTACGAGCCCCCTTTCAGCGCAACTTAAGAAAGGAAGATATGTGCTTGTTCGCCATTGTAGTTTGCCAGAAGAGTGTTATAAAAGTCGACTCGAAGACGTTGGTCACTCAAGAAGCGTGACAAATAGAAAAAACAGAAAATCATCGAGCAGGAAAGCAGTCGGGCGCAGAGTACCCGTGACTCGGACTGTCGCTATTCGCGTTTGAGAGGCATCTCGTATTCCGCCTTACAGCCCGTTGTGAAAGAGCGGGAAGAAGTCGAGCGCTCTTCTTAAAGACTGGGTCCACTCATTCTCCATTTTTCACAACTCGCTGAACCGTTGTTAGGATTAAACCGAAACGCCAGAGTGGTAGCTTGCTGTCACAAAAGCTTCCTGATTTAAGTACTTTGTCTTTCCCAGAGAGTAATTATCTCAGTGATAAAGCGAGTAACCTAAAGTGCCCTACAAGTTAGGATCGAACGGGGGGCCAGCAGGTGGAAACCCTCCGGTCAGTTCGCCCCTGTTTGGCAAGGGATGTTCGGAGGCTCCGCAAACATGGATCTGCATTTTCGTTTGACGACACCATAATAACCATAGCACCTCTCTCTCGACCCAGCAATAGCGGACGATGACGGCGAGAAACTGACCAAAACCGGGATAAAAAACCAAGCCGAAAGATGCGCTCCGCTTCGCACCTGTTTCGCCAGGATCTTCTTGATCGTCTCGGGGTCCGAGTGCGGCTTCGCGTCGACGTTCGACACCACCGGGATCCGCGGCTTCTTGATCTCCGTCTTGGCGAGCACCTCCTCTAGTTTGGGCACCGCGGGGCCCATGAAGTCAGTGTGAAAAGCCCCCGCCACCGCCAGCCGCACCGCCATGCGCGCCTTGAACTCGGGCTTGGCGCGCTTTTCCACCTCCTCGATGCCCTTGATCCCACCGGACACGGCGTAGTTTCCCTGCAGGGGAAAAAGTTCTATATCAGATTCTTGCGTCTTCTCAAGTTCGGGTTTGGCGCGCTTTTCCACCTCCTCGATGCCGTTTGATTCCACCGGAATCGGCAAAATCTCCTGCAGTGAAGGGTGTATTCACATCAGATTCTTGATGCAGAGCCTTCGTGATGCAGAGGCCTCCGTCTCCGCCTACTTCAAGTCCTCGATGCCTTTGATCCCGCCAGACACGACATAGTTCCCCTGCACCGGCGGGGGGTATTCACATCAGATTCTTGCGCAAGCAGGGGCGCTTTGAATCGATCAAAGCAGATCCTCGGTCCGCTACGTGCGCCCTGAATTCACGCTTTTCCACCTCCCCAATGCCCTTGATCCCGCCAGAGACGGTGTGATCCCTGCGAGTGGGAATATTCATATCACTTGACCAAGACGAGGCTCCTCGGACTCGAGCTTTGCGCGCTCTTCCACCAACTCGATGCCCTTATCCCGCCAGAGACGGCATAGTGTCCTTGCAGGGGGAGGGGGGTATTCGTGTCAATTTGTTGCGCTCTTTGAACTGGGGCTTTGCTCGGTTTTCCAGCTCCTTGATGCCCTTATGCCGCCGGAATGGCAGAAGTTCCGTGCACCGAGGGCGGTGATTACTTTGGATCTTGCGAGCAGGGGTTCCTTGAAACCGGGCTCCGCCCTTCTCCAACGGTCGTGGTTGGCGGCCTCGCACAGCTGCGCGACCTTGCCAGAACCTATCAATACGCAAAATGGCTCCGACTCTTTTCCTCACCGGTAAAATGGTTCGACAAATACTTACGGGGCACAAATAGTTGCAATCCGCACGCCCTGGGGGTCTCACAAATCTTTGCGGCCTTGCCAATACTGATGAGATGCAAGACAAATGGCCCTATTCCCTTCAAGCTTTGGGAAAGGAATAGCGACGGATCGGCCTGGCGTCTGATCGGCAGAAAACTGGGGTCGCAGTTAATTGGGGAGCCGCACGCCCTCCCCCATCCCCGACAATCGCACTCGGAGCCTCACACCGGACAAAACGAAACCGCGAACTCCCGCTACTATCACCAAATGGAAGTTGTCGAAAGCATTGAATCACAGAAAGAAGCCAATTGCTCTAATGGGCAATTTCTAAAGGGGCACATGCAATTGGCAATCCGCACGCCCTCCCCTTCGCCAACGGCTGCGCCGGCGGCCTCGCACAGCTCCGCACTGATTTATTAAGTAATAATTCCCAAGATCTCGAAAATATCAACAAAAGGAAACGCAGACGCTTACGGGGCACAGGTAGTTGGCAATCCGCATGCCCTCCCCTTCGCCAACGGCCGCGCCGGCGGCCTCGCACAGCTCCGCGACCTTGCCAAACATCGTCAACAAACAAAATGGCCTTGTTCCTTGCAAAGTGTGTGAAAATGCGAACACTCACGGGACACAAATAGTTGGCAATCCGCACGCCCTCCCCTTCGCCAACGGCTGCGCTGGCGGCCTCGCACAGCTCCGCACTGTTTCATTAAGGAATAATTCCCAAAACGGCCCCGAATAAAACAACGAGCGGGAAACGCAGACGCTTACAGGGCACAGGTTGTTGGCGATCTGCACGCCCTCCCCTTCGCCAACGGCCGCGCTGGCGGCCTCGCACAGCTCCGCACTGTTACATTAAGAAATAATCCCCAAAACGGCCCGGGATACATCAACAAAAAGACATGCACAAACTTACGGGGCACAGGTAGTTGGCGATCCGCACGCCCTCCCCTTCGCCAACGGCCGCGCTGGCGGCTTCGCACAGCTCCGCGACCTTGCTGGAGTCGAGCCCGATGATGCTGGCCATGCCGCTCGGGGCCGCGTCCGACGCCGCCTGCATCGCCTCCCCGCGCGTCTTCACGATGCGCAGGCCGTCCTCAAAGCTGCGAAAAGATTGACACTTGTTTAACGTCTATTCAAGATAGGAACTTGATAAGCAAAGTTTTTGGATGCCTTGCCTCCCTGCGCGTCTTCACAATGCGCAGGCCGTCCTCAAAGCTGCGAAAAGGAAACAATTTGTCGATGTCTGATTAAAACAGGAGTCTAGAAAAGAGCTTTTTGAAGTGTTTGTCTCCCCGCGCTTTTCCGGATGCGCGGTCCTTCCTCACAACTGGAGAAGGATGACACTTGTTTGAAGTCTTTTTGTGAACAGGAACCAGGGTAGAGAGGTTTCTGAATTCTTTGCCTCCTCACGCGTCTTCACAATACGCGGGCCATCCTCAAAGCTGCAGAAAGGAAATGCTCAACTGGTGTCTCCTTAAAACAAGAGTCTGGAAAAACATTTTTCGAAATGGACTCTGAAGTCTTTGCTTCCTCGCGACTTTTCGCGAATGTGCAGGCCACTTTTAAAGCTGCAGAGCATAGCGTTTGTATGCTATTCTGTCGACCAAAAGACCCTGTCTATCCGGAAGCCTTGCTTCAGTACGTCTTCAAAATCAAAGAGCTGCAAAGCAAAGGACCCGTTAGAAAGTCCCTTCGTACAAGACTTTCAAACAGAGAATCCTCGTTGGTGCCTCGCTACTCGGCATGTCTTATGCAACGCGCAGTTTGCCTCCGAACCGCGTGCATTTACAGCGACTAACATCAAGTGACACGTTGGAAATTACTGTGCTTTGGAAGTTCTCTGCCTGACTTCAAGCTTCTCTTGCGCTCCATTTCCAGAATCACAATGACGAACGCAAGACGCCACGTTCGGATGCACAAGAAGCTGGGTCAAATGAAGTCGATTGTCGTTTCTGCCGGACACACGCCAATCCGTCTCTCAGACCGCAGTGTCATTTCTGACCTGATGGCCCCTGCAAAAGCGAGCGCAGTGTACTCCCCTAGGCTCAGCCCCGCCGCCACGTCCGCAGCCTCGATGGCGGCTCTCCCCTCCTCCGTCGTGCGGAGCTTTTCAACGGCCGCCAGGCTGGCAACGTAGATAGCAGGCTGTGGAGGCGAATGCGTACAATTGGAATCAAACAAAACAAATAATACTTTTATTTTGGATCGAAGATGTCTGTTCTAGGGGGAAATCTAGGAGGAGAATCCTTTCGCCATTTCAATCCGCTTTTCGCATTCGTTTCAAATGTGAGTCGCCTGGCAGAGCACGGATGAGGGGAGTCGGTTTTGGAAAGAAGCTGAGGCTGGGGCTTCTTGTGAAAAGACTTGTTGTGAACGGACGTGACATCACCCGATTGATTTGCACCACGATTTGCACTCTACCCCAGCCTTCGATTGGACGGTTCCGGCGGTAAACTCGAATTCCGGGGCGTCACGCGTTGTCAACAAGGCCTGGTAACTTCTTTTCTGAACTGACTCTCCTTGCCTCTGCTGTAACAGTCCGTTCGATGACCAACCTGTTTCATCACTCCAGGTCCCATGCCTTTAAAAACTCAAGAGAATGAAAAGACCCCTGAATGAAAAGACCCCTGCTGGCACATAATACATGTATCACGAATTTCTGACTGACGCGATTGGTAGTGTGGACATGATAGATAGTACTCAAGATTGATTGGGACTCCGAAATGCACTGCAAATCTTACCTGGCTGACCACGGTAGAGTTCAGTTTCTCTGAGGGTCCATTGAGGCAAATCTCGAGGAGGTCGTACCTGCACATAGAGTCGGAAGTAAGATTATGGGTCACTGAAGAAAGGCAACTCGTACCACAGTTGCGACCATGCTCAATACGGATAAACCAGATGACACTGCAGAAAATCGCATTCTGGGAGCTTGGTCCACTTTAGATACACCACAAAAGTCTGAACTCTAGTGTGCTCCGCCTAACTCGTTGTTTGACTGACACTCCGCGAAAGAATGGGCAAATTGGAGTTGGCGATTCACAGGAGGCAACCCGTTTGCATGCTGCAAACCATGGGATCTAGGGAGCGAACCAAGTTTGTTCCTTCCACCAGTGACATCAGACTCTACGCTGTCCTCCGCTTATCAACCATTGAGGGGACAAAATTTCGTAGAGACAGCGTATAGCCCTCAGATCGAGCTAGCGCCCCACGTGAGCATGCTGTGACGAAAACGAGAAGCACCAGCCAAAGAATAACGCGATGCGCAAGACTGGCTACATGGTGAGTGCGAAACCGGAGGCCTAAGAATAAACATACTCGAATCATACCTGATCGAGCTCAATAAAGAGAGATATGCAACTGGTACAAACTTGAGGACTTCGACACGTATTGATTTTACCAATCTCTCTCTTAACTAAAAGTGCCATCTGAGATAGGAGACTGAACGAAGTAGATTACCAAAAGGTCTTTCAGCTAAATTAACAAAAGGTGAGGTTCAGAAATGGAAATGGATGAGGGTTAAGAGGCGCACCCCAAAATCTCCTTTGCCTTCTCAAAGAGCGCTGCAGCCTCCGGAACGTCCTTGGCTTCTGCGCCCATGCCGACAGCTTGAGCTCCCTGGAAAGAAATGACAGCCCTCGAATCATTTCATTTCCCCTTTTCACATCCGCAGCAAGAAAGTAGAGTTTATGCTCCATGTGATGATGCACAAATTAAAACGCATGGGCTTGGGTGTCTTTCTGGTCCTGAAAGACTAGAAGATCTGTAACCGGTGGGACCAGTCTTCCGCTTCATCCTCTTCCGAACTTGGACATTGAATAATAAACTTCCGTTTGGTGGTGCGACAACATGGATTCTAATGCTGATTTGGATCAATTCGGTAGCGCTGCAGTCCAATCAAATGAAGCGAAATGTTTTGCACAGAGCCAAGGATGTCTAAAAAGGCCTGACCAACAGTTCTGCATGTTTTGAAAACAGATAACTATGACACTTTTTGAGTAGTGGTACATGATGGCAAGCAGTAGAAGGGAAGGGGACGAGGACACCAGGTCTTTCAATGATACAGCAGAACCTTTGCATTCTGCCGTGTGGTGGCTTAAATGATGGTGTGCTCTGCCATGGAGTCAGCGATCTCAAATCCAAAGAAGCGAACAGGGAAAGAAGTAGCCAAACGAAGCACCACAGCACCGCGTGATTGAGTCAAAGCAAGAGAACGGGTTTGACAGATGATGCGCCAAAGTTTGGCATTCATCTTCTGTGCGAGCCGCAGTTGAGGGTTGCCTTTTCCCTTGATAAAAAAGTATAGCCTTCCTGGGAAGACACGCGGACCATCACATGGACTCAATTCATTTAGCTACCCTTCGAAACTGGGTATGCTGGAGTTGGACGTCACAAGCTGAGCACACTTCAATTGCTGAGCGTCACCCAAAACAAAAGCTGGAAGGCGCCAGAGCTTTAAAACCATTGAAACGATCGAAAGCCCAGAGCCATGTGAAAGGCCATGATGACAGGCCGCGATTGGAATGTACTCTACCTGGCCAGGGAACAGGAACGCTGTGCTGACTTTGTAATCCGCAAAGAGCTCATCGCTGACCGCCGTCTCTGTGCTGACGCTCATCGAGCAACTCCGCGCGTTCTTCCGAGCATGACCCACCGGTTTTGGGAGTTTGGCTCCCCATACTTCTGATCTCAGCACCTGAGCTGATTTAGCTTCTTGGCTGCATTGTCTGACGGGGCCGGCCTTTGTTAGTCGCCTTGGGAATGAGGTTACTGGCAAAACGGCTGACTTCACCCGTTGGCATGGCCGGACTGCGTGCAGCAAAGGGCTGCTGAGCTGGAAGTTAAGCTTGGCGACGGTGTGCGTGACAGCCATTGCTGCTTGCACGGCAACTGAACCCTGACTGATCGGCTGAGAAGGGACCCTCGAAGGATGACAAGCACTGGGGGGAGTGGTGAGGCGTAATGCAGCTTTTGTTACAGAGGGTCCTTTCACAAAGCCCTTGTAATCCAAGGGCAGACAGGGCAGACAGGGAAAAAGAGCGCAATGGCGCGAATACAATTTACAAGATCCCAAAATGCTCCGCTTGGGTCAGCATTGCGATTTGCAGATGCTCATTGCTCAGCCTCAGGCCTCAGGATTGGCACAGCCCTGATGGGCTGACGCCACACATGCCAGCAGGGCATGCCAGACATGCAGCGCTCGTTCACACCAGTGAAAAAGTGCTAATGTCTTGACACCAGAGACTTGCGGTAGTCCGAGTTTTCCACTTGCATTTGTGAAGGCATGACTTTAGTGTCATAATGGATAATTGGTGGACTCATCAGCAAGAACTAGGTGCGGGCACTGGGTCACTATTTGAAAATTGAAAGCTGCAAAGCAAATGACAGGGCCGAAATTGAAATTGATTGTTGACATTGCATGTGCATAGACAAGTTGGAAATGGCGGTCAGCTCCTGATGTTGGCGCTCAGCCGGCTCTTTTCCTATTGAGGAGAAAGGTGTAGGTTGACATTCTAGACAAGGGGTCTTGGCCACGATGGACTCGTTCCGTAGCTTCTGGGGCAGCCCGGGTCGTGCGCCTCCTCCAGGAGAAGTGGGAAGCCCTCCTACTGCAAGGCTGAGAGAGGCGTCCGATGACGAGCTGAGTGATGCGGATGAGAGCAGAAGCAGGTCCGTGGGCCCCATTTCAATAAGGGCGCCTCCAACAGAAGGCGGAGTCGGTTTGACCGTTGGCTCTCCAAGCAGCACAATTGGCTCAGACAGGAGCTTTGAGGATGCCTTAGAGCGCGAGGCGAACAGCTCCCAGGTCAGCTATGGAAGCGCAGGCCCATTGACACCAGTAGGCTCGTACACTGCGCCGTCGCTTGGCGCGTCGGAGACGGGGTTCTCCAGCAGCCAGTATGGGTTCCTGGTTGAGGGGGCCATGCACAGGCTCAATCAGCTTGCAGACAAGGCCGAGGGGGACACAAGCCTCTTGCAGGACTGTGATGAGGATGAGTTCCAGCAACGCATTGCAAAAATTGCTGAGGAGAACGGAGTCACTGTAGATTCGCCCAGCATCAGCAGTCTTGTGGAGACCCTGTTGCCTGTCGTTCAGGAGATCAGCAGGCAAACCACTCCCGCCACAACTCCTGGGCATGCCGCACCAGCAGCCCCGTCTGCAGAGGGTGCAACAAGTGCTGCTCCGGAGCCGAACCTGGATTCCCCTCTGTTCCGTCTGAGCGTGCGCAATGCTGAGCAAGAGAAGGACTCGGCGAATGTTGCGATGGCTCCAA
The DNA here is from genome assembly GCA_000708835.1 of Klebsormidium nitens. Classification (NCBI taxonomy): domain Eukaryota; kingdom Viridiplantae; phylum Streptophyta; class Klebsormidiophyceae; order Klebsormidiales; family Klebsormidiaceae; genus Klebsormidium; species Klebsormidium nitens. The sequence goes on from DF237493.1 coordinate 20,010, forward strand.
GTGCGGCGGGATTGCGGGTCGTTACCGAGGATTTGAAACCTGTGGTTTTGTCAGCATCCTCTGTCAAGGAGGTGACTATTCCGGGAGCTGAGGTGACCATCCCCCCACGGGCAGTGGTCAGCGAAGTGGAGGTGCCGCCTGAAGAAGAGGTTGCGGAGGTGCAGCCTGAGGAAGAGGTTGCGGAGGTACAGCCTGAAGAAGAGGTTGCGGAGGTGCAGCCTGAAGAAGAGGTTGCGGAGTTGCAGCCTGAAGAAGAGGTTGCGGAGTTGCAGCCTGAAGAAGAGGTTGCGGAGGTGCATCCTGAAGAAGAGGTTGCAGAGGTGCAGCCTGAAGAAGAGGACTCCGGTGACTATGTTGAGGTTGAAAACGAGGAGCTGCAGGCCGATGCACAGGCGGGTAATGAAAGCAAGGCGCCACAGGCCCAGGAGAAGCAAGAAGATGTCGATGAGGCTGAGGTGAAGAGCTCTGCGGAAGGGCACTCTTTTACTGCAAAGGAGACTCAGGAGAGCGTGCCTGAAGAAGAGGACATCAAGGTGGCGGTGGTCGAGGCTCCTGCTCCGGCCGCCCTGGAAGAGGAGTCGGCGCAGGTCCAGGCGCCGATTGCTAGGGTAGAGGAAGAGGAGGTCGAGAAGAGGATTCTGCAGGAGCAGCAGCAGCAAGCGTCAGAGGCTTCGGCCCAGCCACCGAGGGCGCCGGTTTCTGCACAGGAAGAGGGGCCAGAGGAGGAGGAGTTCCACGAGGGAGAAGAGGGGGAAGAGGGGGAATATGAGGAGTACGAGGAAGGTGAGTAATGAGGAAGTCAGTGCATTGTTGATCGATATTACGGTACTGGTAATGGTCGAAGCTGTCCAATGCGGCGGGTGCCAGCATTGCATTCTGTCTGCATTGTTTGCATTCGTTGATGTTTTGGTTGCATGTGGGTGTATATGCATACCGATTTTTTTCTTGAACATAGCATTGCCTTTTGATCTGCTCAGAAACGGTGGCAGCATTGTTCCCCTTGGAAGCGAATGCATGATCGTGCTTCTCTTTGTTCTGCATGCATTGGGGTTGATTGCTTGAATGCAGTGTAAGTTGCTGCAAAAATCAAGGTTGCATCATTGTTTCATGTGGATCCCTACGAAACTAGGGGGGTGTGTGGACCCCTACGAAACTAGGGCGGTTCACCTGCTTCTCTTCTCTGTTTAAAAACAGTGCGCTTCTGAGAGCTTTGCATGGGGCGAGTTGGCGCCGTTCTGAGGCAGTGCATTTGGCCTCTTTCTGCATGTGACAAAATGCAAGGATTGGAAGCCACAGATTGGTAGTTGAGCCCCGAAACGAGCTTACCTGCCCCATTCGATGCATGTTCTGTAGTTGTCAAAAAAAGGTTACTACATTACATGTTATTGGCTCTTGAAAAGATGTTCCACCCTCGAATTGTTAGCCGGAGACTGACATCGCATCCCTGGTGCGTGCTTGTAGGCAGATTGCAGTGTTGAGTAAACACGATGGTTGTCAAGTTTCATTTGCTGAGGGCTTTAGGCCTGAGCGCAGCTGTGTACTTCCAAGCCATCTCAATGTTTGAATTAATGTACCCAAGCTTACTCTTCTTCTTGTTTGTGATCATGCTCCGCTTTCCTAGCAATTTTCTTTCATCCTTCACACTGTACTCACAAGCAACAATGTATGCTAAGTTTTCTCGTACTTTGTCTCTCTTTAGTCGAAGCATCGCAATTTAAGGATTGCACACAACCTTTCTCCTTAACGTACGCTCCATTCGTGTTACTGCAGCGAGTCGTTTCCAGCTAGCAACTTCAGAAGTGCAACTTCGGTATCTCGATAGCAGTCTTTTCTCTTTCTCATCTTCCATATTTCAAGTGCACTTCATGCAACTTATCAAAACACACCCACCTTTTTCTGCAGATGGCGAAGAGTATGAAGAAGCCGCGGAAGACGAAGACATCGACGGCGCCTTTGAGGAGCTGGCCGCCTCAGGCCAGCTCTCCCCCGAGATCCTGCGCGCAATTCAGCAGGCGCAGCAGCAGGCCGCCGCTGCGGCCCAGGCTTCCCAGTCCAATCAGAGCCAGGCGCCGGCAGGGTTAGGTTCCAGGGCCGCCGGTTTGGGGTCTGGCGCAGGGTTAGGGCCGCGAGCAGGCATGGGAGGGGGTGGATCAGGCTCAGGACCGGCAGGGTTAGGGTCTAATGCGGCGGGGTTAAGGTCTGGGTCGGGGTCTGGTGCCGGGGCTGGGTCTGGGTCAGGCTCTGGTGCCGCAGGGTTAGGGTCCGGAGCTGGGTTAGGGCCGGCACTGCCACCGCGGCCGGCTGCGGGGGCGGCGCGCCCTGCGCAGCCAAGAGGAGCGGAGGCGGTTCCGGCGCCGGAAGAAGAGGAGGTGAGGGTTCTAGTTCAAGTTTCAAGGATTGTTCAATTTCGACCGATTGACTGACAGTATCGGTGACCTGCAAGGAGGTTTTGTTTTGCTTACATGTGATTGGCAGTGATTTGTCGGGTAGAGATTGGTTGAGAGCACCTAGGTCAAGTCCAAGAATGTTGGGAAGAGGTGGGAGCGGGCATTTTGAGGCTTTGTTGTATTGCTGTTCCAATATATTTTCTGGGAGCAGCGTTGTCGTTCGATCTTAGATGTTCGACCTGGATGTTTAGACCACTGCCGTGTCATGTGTACCAACGCTGACTCAAATGACGAGAAGCATCGTTGGTACAGTCTGTTCCATCCAAGTTCCTAAGGTTCCTTCTCCTCTAAGTTCTAAGTTCCATAAGTTCTCTAAGGTTCCTTCTGCTGTGCCTTGAGCAGGACTTGAGTGAGGAGCAAAAGGACATCAAGGCAAAAGCGCGGGCCCTAAGGCTGAAGCTGCTCAGGCTGGCGCTCAGAGTGGGGCACACGCACCGCACTGGGATTGTTGCACAGGTAAGCGGTTCTCGGTTTGCAGCTCAGTAACCAGGATTTAGGGCTCCTAGCCTATGCAAGGCAAGGCGTATCAAAGCAAGATACTTCCGTGAGAAGTTGGTCCATCCTACCCCCCATTGCTTTGGAGTCCACAAACGTGCCATTTGCTCCGTCGTCTTTCTGCATATACATTAAGCGCAACTGATGTTCGTTGCTCGAAAGTTTGTCAAACTTTTGCTGGTCGAGCGAGAGAAGTCCTTTGGAGAGTGGAGGTTGTGATGGACCCTTTCGTTTCAACAGTCTGCATCTAGATTCCCTTTATCAGGTTGAGTTCCACGTTTTAAAGCAGATATTACTCAATTCTGTGCAGGTCTTGTACCGGATCGAGCTGGCCGAGCAGCGGCAGCTAGGACGTGGAATGCTCAACCGTACCGGCATGAACTTTGACAGGATTGCTACGGTGGCGCAAGAGCAGGTTCGTTACTCGTTTTCCACCCCTGTTTTCGTTTTGCTCGGATTCTTTCTTTCATCTCTCTTTTGAGACTTATTTGTTGAGAGTCGACCGGATATCAGAGCGGATTGTTGATGACCGGGTGTCTGGTTGCTCATGCGACCCTTCACTCGTTTTAGCAGGTGCCTCACATCCGCCTTGTGTGCGCCTCTGTATGGATGTTCGTATACTTGAGGGCATGCAGATCGTTGGTGTTCATGTCAACTCCCACAGCGAATACAAGGGAAGTTTCGGCTTTCTTCAGAAAGCAGACTTGCGCGGAATATTCTTAAGCTCTTTGGCATGCAAACGCCCGCTTGGTCAAGGTCTGCCAAGCAAGGCGCTTGCCCCTAGAAACCCCGAAATTCTTCCCTTTGAAATCAGAGTGGGTCACGCAAAGTCATGAGAAGTTCATCAACGGCCCCCTCCCTCACCCGCAGGAAGCAAAGGAGGGCTCCGATACCCCCCTGGACCTGCACATCAAGCTGCTCTTCCTTGGGAAGACGGGCGTCGGAAAGAGCGCCACGATCAACAACATCTTCCAGCAGCCGCTCCAGTCGGCCAACGCCTTCGAGTCCGAGACCAAGGACATCCGGATCCTGGACGTCAACATGCTTGGCGTCAAGGTTACGATCATAGACACGCCGGGGCTCGGCTTAGGAGACGGGTGAGACGTTCAAACGGGTTCAAAGTTTGAATCAAGCTTGGATGGTCATTCTGGCGTGTCGGATGTGAAGATGGAGCACCTTATGTAGCCTTATGTAGCCTTATGTAGCTATGGCTCGGTCAAGGTTACCATCATTGTCGCGTTTTGACCAGCTTAGGGAGGAATAGGAAGGAGAGGGATCACGTTTGTACCACTGCAAAAGCTGTCAGGTCCTTCAGCGCTATGGAGGTCAGCCTGGGGAGCTGAATGAGTTCGAGCGCATTTGTCTTTTGCGGTCTCTCGTTCTGGGTCACCCACTAGCGTCGCCGCTTTGGTCACAGTGCGGAGGAGGCCATGAGAAGATGGGCAAGATTGAGGGCATCTGCAGTCGATGCCTTATCAGTTCACGCTCGGCTTGCATTTAATGCTTCGTTTTGAATGCCTCTTTGCTCCCCGCGCTGGGCTAACATCAGGGTCGCCTCTGGTCACAGTGCGGAGGAGGCCAACGAGAAGAAGATGATTGATATCAGACGCTAACTCTTTCGGATCACTTTCGATCCTTTTTGTTTCAAGCTTATTCTGCATCAATTTCACTGTCTTCACCATCTTGTATTTCTGAGCTGGGTTTACACTAACGGCGCTTGTTTGGTCACAGTGCGGAGGAGGCCAACGAGAAGATGAATAATATCAGACGCTATCTCTTTCGGATCACTTTCGATCCTTTTTGTTTCAGCCATATTCTGCATCAATTTCACTGTCTTCACCATTCCGTATTTCTGAGCTGGGTTAACACTAACGGCGCTTGTTTGGTCACAGTGCGGAGGAGGCCAACGAGAAGAAGATGGACAAGATCGAGCGCATCTGCGAGAAGATGAAGCCCGACGTGGTGTTCTACGTGGACCGCCTCGACAACCAGGGCCGCGAGTTCCAGGACATTAGCGTCATCAACTCAATCACCAAGGCGCTCGGCGAGGAGATCTGGTTCAACGCAATCGTGGTGTTCACGCATGCGGCTGTCGCGCCGCCCGACGGCAGGTACGGACACGGGCTTCGTATGTCTCCGACCAAGTAGTATGTGCCTCTTGCTTATCGGCTTTTTACGTTTTCTGTGATTATTTGCTAAGGTTTGAGCGAGCCTCGTCATCCGTAGATGCGTTTGGGAGGGGCTATCGAAGCTGGTACACGGGTCAGCTTTTCAAGCGTACAATACTCTGACGGCTGCACGCAGTCGATATTTTGTGGGAAGCTGCGGCGACGGGCAGGCCAATACTTGTGACACGTGTCGTCGCATTCCGTGCATGGGTCTTTCAAAGATGCCACTAATAACCCCATCTTGGTGATAACGAACCACCTACTCCACGTGCATAGCTTATGATATTTCTCCAAACGCTCGTTTGCCTGCTACAACAGGCAGCCAAAACCACGATCACATTTTACGTGGTCCAGTCCAGCATTCAAGTCAGGTTCACGATTGTCACAGCACCTAGATATGAGGCCCCCGTCACATAGCTTATGCTTCTTTCTCATCCCTTATCGTCTTGCAGCAACGGGCAGCCCATCACCTACGACACGTACACCTCGCAGCGCGCGCACGGCGTCCAGTCTAGCATCCGCACCGCCGTCGACGACGAGCGCCTCATGAACCCCGTGTGCCTGGTTGAGAACCACCCCAACTGCCGGACCAACCGGGCCGGCGACAAAATCCTGCCAAACGGAGTGGTGAGGGCTGAGTAATCTAGGCCAAGTGTTGTCCTCTCTGGCGGCAATCGTTCTCTGTTCTGGCTGCACTCGGCCGGGCTGTCTGTTCATCGTTGCGCCTACTGTTTTCCAGATTTTGTTGAAGATCTTGAACCCTGCTGCTCCGACCAGGTTATCCCCTTTTCAGACGTTTCATTTGCTGACTGCTGGTGTCAAGGGACAAAACGCGCTGTTCTCAGGTCTGTCCAGCTTGGAGCGAGTATCTCCGCAACTCGTTGACTGACCCAAGTCGAGGCTTCATTGCCTCCTTCACCGCAAAAGTTTGATCATGTTGTGATCTTGCTGAAGGAATGTTGGTTTGACGTGCAGGTGTGGCGGCCCCAGCTGTTGCTCTTGGCGTTTGCGTCCAAGATCCTGAACCAGGCCAACGAGGTTATGAAGCTTCAAGACGTGAGCCTCACATTCCCCCCGGCTTTTTAAAATCTTCTAAAGGCTTCCACTTCCCCAATTTGAGGTAACGAGCTGAACCTATTGCTGGTGCTTGGACGTTGTTTGGAAGTTGGACTTAGCATCTTTGGGCATTCTCAGCTAAACTTGAGTTCCTCACGACGGATGTAAGCCCTGTTCTAGTGCTTCCATCTAGTTGACCAGGGCGGCAGCAACGATTCGATACAACTTCTTACTCGCTATCAACGAGCCTGCTTGTGTGAGAGGGGAAGCAAGAAGAACGCCTTTGTAGGAATCGCAAAAGAAGGTTCAAAGATGACTTTCCTCTTTCTATACTGGAGGAGCAACAGCGTGCAGCAGCAGAGAAGAATGACAGAAGCGGCTATAGTGGTCCGGCGGTCCTGTGTGGAAGGGCCCTCGCTCGACGACTTGATCAAATCAGGGAAATTGGCACCACTGCTTTGGGGGACGGGTACCTCTGGTCCAGCCGCCCTGTTTGTTGATCAGCAATCCACCGGGTTTTCACCACCAACTTTTTTTGCACAGGAGGATCGGCAGGCGCAGCAGGAAAACGAGAAGTATGGCAACCTGATGTCATTGCTAATTGCACTCATGGTGGAAGCTGTTTTGGTTGTGCTTCAAAATGGGTGGAACCATTTTACTGATCTTTACCCCCCCTTTTCGCAGGAGGCTCGGCAGGCGCAGCAGGAGGACGAGAAGTATGGCAACATGATGCCGCTGCTGACGGGGCTTATGGCGGAGGCGCGGGAGCTCAAGACGCCCAAGGTGTGGGTGTCGCAGGCGGAAAAGGAGGCCCAGGCGCAGCACGAGGCGCTGCGCAAGCGCATCATCGACCTGGAGAGGGAGGTGTACCAGCTCGAAACGTCGCTCGCCAAGGTAAGTCCTCGGGACTCCGTTTTCGCCTTGGAGGAATTTGTTGGGGGACAAAAAGGCGCGAAATGTGAAGATGGTGTGGCAAAGTGAAGAGAAGCTCCGGCAAAGTGTGATGCGCTGCATAAGGGCACCATCAACCTCGAGCGGCTCGCCCAAGTAAGTGCTATGTTCGGAGCAGTTCGAATGTTCGCCCGTTTCAAGCAATCAGCAGGTAAGCTGAGAATTTGAAGACGAGAAAGCTCAGGACGAGAGTTGAAGGATGTTAAGAAGGTCAAGTGAACACGAGGGGCTGCACAGGTGCATCATCAACCTGGAGTGGGAGTGTTGGGTTGCCTTTGAAATAAGGAAAGGAGATTCTATGCTCTTCTCAAAGCGCTCTTACTCCTTGTCGAATATCTTGTTAGGTCAGATCTGATTCGCTATCTTACCTTCCCTGCAACAGGAGAAAGAGAACGATGACGTCCTCGACTTCGAGAACAAGCTCGCGCCCGTTATGGCCCAGCGTGCCCAAAAGGAGAGCTACCTCATCAGCCTCAAGACCACCCTCGACCTAGAGAAAACGCGCCTCGACAAGAACCCCTTCGGAGAGGCGGCCATGAAGCGGATCCGGGCGGAAGCGGAAGAGGAACGGCGGATAATGGCGGAACGGAGGCGCAAGGTCAAGTACGCGTCTCGAGGGGGCGGCGGCCGGCGGAGTCAGCGGAAGCTGGGGGGCGGAATGGGGCGCGGGAACGTGTTCTGGGACGAGGACGAGGGCATTGTGTGAGTGCCACGTGTCCTTCGCTCGCTTGTATGAGCACGTGCTTTGACCAGGAGCGAGCAGTACGGAAGAGAGTCTATGTGCGGTCTGCTTTCGCATGTGCCTTGGATCTTCTCGAAGTCTGCTGTTGGTCTTTTCTGAGAATCGTTTTGCTTTTTGTAGGTTCTCCCCGTCTAGGGTCCAGGGATAACTGCATGTGAACCATCAAATACCAACCTGACTTTGTTGCCAACCTGGTTCTTCTCTTTTCAAGCCATGCCGGGTTGCTCTACTTTGACGGCTTTCTCATCCGAGCACGTTTGGAGTCGGTTCTAACCTTTTCCTTAGAGAACCGGTCACTCCTAAGCGCAGATTGCTTTCTTGAATACACTTCGGACACCTTGCTCCCAGATTCCAACTGTAAACCCGAGCTTAGGTTCCAGGCAAAAGACGTTCGAGGCCGACTCCAGGCTAACTTCGCCATGGTCGAATCCATGTTAACCCCCGTCAATTATGATCAACCCCGTGTTGTGTTTTCAAACAAGACGCGTTCGAGGCCGTCTTTGTGACCACCTTCATTACCTGGTCACTTTTGCCACCTAGACCAGATTACTCGTACGGTTGAATAGTCTTTCACGACAACTCCCACAAACTGACCCGAGGATGCTACTCATTATCTGACACTTGTGTCCAGGCAAGACGCTTGCAGGCCTGACTCCGAGGCTTAGCTGCTCATGCGGGCACACCGCTGTTCACGAGAGCAATTTCTACAAACCAACCCGAAGCCTCTGCGCCTATACCCGCTCTTTTGCAGGCAAGACTCATTCGAGCCCGAGCTCGACACTAACGTCGGGATCTCGGGGGAGGACCAGAGGCAAAATATTCTTCACAGATCTATTTCTTGACAGGAAATCCAGAATTTCAACGTCCTAAATCCCAATTTCGTGTACAGGCAAGACGCATTCGAGCCCGGGCCCGAGACCAACTTCGGCATCTGGGGGGAGGACCAGAGCAAACTATCATTTAGAATCCGTTTCTTGACGGGAAAGTCAGTATCCTAATGTCCTAGATACATATCTTGTGCAGGCACAGCGCGTTCGAGCCTGAGCCCGAGACCAACTTGAGTATCTGGGGGAAGTATCAGAGCAAGGAATTTATTAGCACGTAACAAGATAGTTTTCAATGGTTAACCCGTCTTTCGTCTACAGGCAAGACGCGTTCGAGCCCGAGGCCGACACCAACTTCGGCATCTGGGGGGAGGACCAGAGTGCGCCATATGACCGGGCGGGTCTCGAACCGGGCCCCCTGGAGTGGGGCTTCCAGGAAATACCGCCCCTTTTGGATGACCGCCTGTTGGTCGAGCTGGGGGGAAAGATCCAAAAGGAGCCCAAGCTGCTGCACGCCAACGCGGAGATCAAGTACACATACCACGTGTCCCCTGTTGTGGTGAGTGTTCACACGGTGGTGTGTAGGGGGTCAGTTTCCTTGTGGAGCTAGTAATGGAGTGGATTTATGCAGGAGTTTTCTTGGTTTGCTTCGGTTCGAGATGTACTAGGCAACGAGGGACTGTGCATCTGGTTTTAGCGAGCGATGAGGTTGGCGCGTCTTGAGAGAACCACTCTCTTCATGGAAGAGCTTAATGCTGACGTTTTCCCGCATCAGCGGACGACGTCTCGCTGTTTCTTTGACTGCGGAGTTGATCAGTTTTGCACCAACAGCGATTCGTCCAAGTCCCGACTTCCTGGCACCGGGTCATCTTTTTACGACGAGGATTTTGACCTGCTAAAGGAGTAGCAGTGCAGCCACTACGGGGTCTTTGAAGTACTGCCCAACAGTGCACCTGGTGCTTGGGTGATAAATGCTGACGTTTCCTCAAATCTTGCTGCAGAACTTCCGAGGTGACGTCGACATCGATTGGCTCAACCAGGAGGGCGCCACTTTCACCTTCACCGCTGACACGTCCAAGACCGACATGGATAAGCCTCCGGTTGCGGGCGTTGCCGTGTTCATGGTGAGTCGCGTGATCTGTTTGTCACTCTACATATCGTCTGTATCCCTGACATTTGTGGGTTTAGATCGTTCTTCAGAAGCCGACTTTGCAAACCTCCTCCGACCAGACTTCTCGGGAAAAGTGGCGACACGCATGCACCTCGGGCTGTCAAAAGAGCTTCGCCCGAGCCGAGATCTAGTATTGCATCTCGCCTCTCTATTGTGCACGCCCGTCCGATAAGTTCTCGAACATTGCAGCCTGTAAGGAAGGTGCTCTGGGTATGCGAATTGGAAGCGGGCAGGAGGGAGCCGCATATCAAGGCCGCTTTTTACAATGATGTAACTGGCTCCCAGTTGCGGTTAATCGGGATGCTGTTCTCGGAGCGGCGGGTCTAAACTGACCAAGCTTGCCCGGCTCAACAAGTACCGCATTGACGTTTCTCTCTCTGTCTTTGAAACGCATGTCAACTGGTTTTATTCGCTTTTGGAATGCGACCCAACGGTTGTCAACAGTTCTGATTTGCGCCACTCGGATCCTTACACAGTATTCAAACATTGTCATCTCAATTGTTGCAGGCTAAGAAAAAGGGCGCGGCGGGTCTGAAGCTCGCCAAGATCTTCACGCTGCGGAAGCTGCGCAACAAGGACGCGCCGTCGGCCCAGCGGGAGCTGCGGCTGAGCACCGTGGCGGGCATCGTGCGCAGCTTCGAGGGCGAGGTCGCCCGCGGCCTCAACGTCGGGATGTCGACCATCGACGTGCGCACCTTTGAGAAAGGGAGGCACAAGGTGCGAGAACTCTGCAAAGCCCATGTTTTGAAGTCTTGAGCCTATTGGTTTCCAGGGTGCCGTCAGTGGCTCTGATTTCAGGATGTATAAGTAGAAGGGGTCTTTTGTGTGAGGCCCTCAACGTCGAGATGTCCGCCATCGACGTGTGCACCTTGTAGAAAAGACGGCACAAGGTACGGGAGCTCTTTTGATCCAAGGATGTCTGGTTCTCAAAGATTCAGACCCAGACATCCTAAGAGATAGAAAGATATTTTGAGGTTCAACATCCTGAGTTTCAGGATTGGTAAAATTCGGTAATCTTAGTCACACTCACTGAATTCAACTTGAGAGTTTACCTTACCTCCAGCGCTTATCAAGTGGTTGTTTAAGCTTTTCGACCGTTAAACAAAACTGTGAATTGGAGTCTGGTCGTTTCTGTGGGATGCGGGGGTTTTCTGATGATTCTTCAATTCTCGATACCTTATGCTCCAACCATTCAAGGGGTTTTCTGTCGATAGGCTTCTTGTCGATTCTGTCCGGCCGTTCATTCGCTGATGCTGATTCTCGTCATCCTTTGTTCGCAGATCTCGTTCAACGCGTCCGACTTCCGTGGCGACTTCGGCTTCGGCGTCGCGGCTGAGAGCGAGGGGTACAACGTCGCTGGCATCATGTTGGGCGTTAACGCAACCATGGATAGCAGCGGCCAAGGAAAGATTGCGCTGGCGTTCCACAGCGAGAAGAAAATCTGGCCTGCCGCGATCATGCTTATCACGGGACTGAAGGTGCTGTTGCAGCGGTGGGCTCAACCGGGGCCGATGGAGATGGGCGAATTTTAGGGGGTCGGATTTGGAGCGACGGGTATCATTCGGGAGAATTATCTCGTGCTGTAGTGGTCTTTGCGGATGGGAGGAGGGCGTAGAAAGAGGCTACGAGGACGGATAAGTGACCGCATATTCTGGGTTAGGATCGGCTGTTTCATGGGAGTTGCGATCATTGGAGAAGGTGACTTCGGGTAACGTTCCTAAAGCGGCGAACAAGTAGGGCTCCTGAACTCACCATGGCATAGTTGAGGACAGATCGTCGACGCCCATTTTGTGGTCGGCTGATTTTGCATTTGTGATGTGAGTCGTCGGTCGAAGCTTATGATCCCAGGTCAACAGACACGTACACTCATTCGTTATGAACATAATGCACTTCTTCGTTGACACCATGTTCGTTGGAAATGAGCGCGGGCGGCCGCAGGATGGAGAGGTTGTGAAAAGCATGAACGGACGTGATAAGCCCAACTTGCAAGCTGCAACAGTGCCGCCCCAGATAAGCAAGCAGCGCTGGTGCGCAGGTCTGGTTTCAAACACGATCACAAGCTGGCACGCGCGCATCAATAGTATGAAAGGCGCGATGTCCGATCCCCGTGAACATGACTAATTAATTGCAATTTGCATTTATTTTGAAAACATATTTACATTTTTTCAATATTACACACATGATATAACTGTGCAATTGTTGTGTAATCGATCTGCTCATTAGGGTCGGATATATGGTAAAGTATATGGGTGGTGCATTGCAAAATGAATATCTTGACGCCGTCATGCATATGCTCGTTTCTTTGATTTTAATGCATGCTTCCCCCAAACGCGAGATGTTGCCAGGCCCTGCACTTCGGCTGTCCGATAAACATGCCACCCGCGTCCGCACTTCAATTTATAAGAACAACTCATTTGTTCATGCGCATTTGATTGCTAGAGTTGGCTATATTATTTGCACGCCGGGGCTTCCACATGCCCGGCCAGGATAGTGGTTGACAGTCCCCCGGCAATTGCAAGAGAAGCAGGCAGATTTGGTGAATAGTAAACCTAGGCAGCCATGCCAATTGGTCGTACATGTGCACAGAACTTGAGCGTGGGATGTGAAAATTGGATTTTGAGCAGATTGCCAATCAATAATCGAATCACCAATAGTTATAGTGTTAATTACCTGTAGAATGTCAACTATGCGGTAGACGGTGCATGCATAACAATTTTAACATGTTGACGTTTCTGTATTAAAGTGTGTACTATTCGGCCATGCCCTTCACACAACCGTCATTTGCATATTCATTTTTCACATACTGGTGGAAACAGTCGAGATGTTTGCGCGGGTGTGTGTGATGATGTACAGATAACATTCACCTTCAACCCAAGCTTGCAGTAAGCCGATTTTCTCAGCTTTCCCCTTCCAATCAAAATCACAGGTTGCCAGTCTCTTTACAATGTCGTTTGTTCAGTAATGTACACTGGGAAAAATGGTTCTCTCAACACTGGTAAGGTACAAACGACCGGAGTATGCTAACAACGTTGCAGCTTGCAGCGTCTTTCTACACACACACAAAGTCAAATCCGTGGTCGTTCAATCTACTCCCAACTCGAATCAGTGATCGAAACATCTACTTGTCCTTTCCAGTCACCTTGTCCTTCAGGTTCTCAGCAGCGTCCTGCAATGAAGAAATTTGACTAATTTAGTCAATACGAAAATAGTGTCGCTGCTTCGAAACAGGGGGACGGGAAACAATTTTCACGAGAATATTCGTACTTTTCTCTGAATACGTCAATCTACTTCTGTCGAAGTGCCATCTTGCATTGCCCAGATACCTAAGCATCAACCCTCCGCTTTCGATCATGCTGATATCTCCAGTTTATACATGAAAGACGAACACTCTGAAAGAAGGAATGTGGTGCATATTTGTGCAAGCGGCTATTGAATGCCGCACAAAAGCTGGCAACAAAATCCCGAAAACATGTAACTGCGGGTGACAACTTACCGCAATACCCTGGCCAGCCTTCTGCACCTTGGCGCTGGCATCCTGAGCAGCCTTGTTCATCTGTCCACCGACCTCAGTGACGACATTTCTCCTGGCATTGAACATCTGCATTACCAAAAACGAACAGAGTGAGCACATAAGTCGTTGATACAATCCGGAACCTATGACTGGACGACATGCTCATACTGAGCTGGCGGTGAAGAAAGGGTTTGGCCACTAAATGAGTTGGAGAGCAGAACTTTGCCTCCAACCACCAGACTCCTTAAGATCTCTTCAGAGAAACGAGCTGGAATTGAATTGAGGTGGAAATTCTCGAATTGCACTGCTTGCGAAGAACGTGAAACAGCATTCCCTATTCATGGGGAAACTGTCGCGGCTCAGTGATGAAGCGGGAAAGGGATGAAGGCCTGTCTCTATTTTACACGTCCTGATCATCCGTCGTGACTGGTTTTCACTTGTCAGAAACAGGTTTGAGAACATCAAGGGTTTCTTCATGAGTTTGAACCTTCCTCTGATGCTTCAACGGTTTTGTGAGGCAATTTATGGAGGCAATTGAAACCACTCCTACATTGAGCACTACTTTGAGCACAGTTCATCAGCTCTCAAAGCAACACATGACCTACTCAAAGACCCCAATACTGGGATGACAATTTGCCATGCTGACGGAGAAAGTTTTTGTACAAGGCAAAGCGGTGTGCGTCCGCCGGAAAAATCGTGTGTCCAGAAAGGACAGCGCAAATCTCAGGAGCTGTACCTGCGCTCCCCTGGACTCGCCCTCCTCCTCCTCAGGGTGGTTCTGCCTGCCCGTGAAGTTGTTGCCTGAGGGCTCATTCTCTGCCATGTGCTTGGGGGCCTTCTTCAGAGAGAAGTCCTCCACACTCTGGTTGAACTTCTCTGCCTGCTTCTTGATGAAGCCGGCCTTGGCCTGCAGGACGAAGTCAGAATAGTCAATTGCTTGGAATCATGTTGCAATGACGAATGGACCTGCAATCCATGAAGATTATAGACTCTCGAGAGCCTATCTCTGCCGGTTGGGGCAATGAAAGATGTGCTTCTCTGCAGTGGACTTATCATTTCGCAAGCGAAGAGTCAACTCAACTGCCCTTTCACCCAATTTCCTATCTCATGCCCCTAACATCCAAATTGCTGCTTCCTTTCGTTCCATCAGCGGAGGGCATTGCACCGTGTAGCAAACACCTCCTTGCTGCATGCATTAGAAGTGGCTGCCACAACAACACCGGGCAAAGCCATTTCTTATGTGTGATAAGCTCCACAGGCTCCTAACTAGTCACTATTTCGAGCAGCTCAAACTCAATTTCCACCAATGCAAGAGCTTACTCACCAGCTGATAACACAAATGCAGGAGAAGCAATCAACCAATTCATTTGCAACTCTTCCACTCAGGAATTGAAACTTCCGCCCTTTTGGACCGGATTGATTGCAGCTTTCACCAGAAAGTATGGGGCACCAAGATACTCACGTCATCGCGGTTTGCCCTGATCACTGTGCTCCTCCTGACGGGGGCCACAACAGACGTCCTGTTGAAGGCACTCGTGGAGCTGGACACAGCAGCCACAGAGGACAGGCTCGTGGCGGCCAATTGCGTGGCGATCATTGAGGAAGCCATTGCAATTCAAGCGTCTGTTTGATGAGCCGCGAAATGCGTTGATTACAGTGTGCAGCAGTTACAGCGCAATGAAAGTTCTGTGCGTTTGCGAATGCTTTCTGAATGGAAACGCTCTGCTCGGATAAGGTTCTCTTTTCCTAGAAGACGAGGTGCTGGAACCAGAGCTGCAAAACAGTCCCACAGACTTCCAGCTGCCGGCGCCCTGTTTGCGGGGGATCTTTTCCCTCCCTTGTGGTCCTGGCGGCCTCCATCTGTAGCAGCTGAGGTGGCGCTTCGCGATCTGGCGCCCTCCTGTTGGCCGCGAACCGCTCTGTCTTGCGCCTCCGCAACAAGTGGCAGAAACCAATTGCGCCTTCTCTGCATGCATGACATGCAGACAGTTATAGCCCGACAGCTTGTCTAATACGTTATACGACTGAGAAATAAGCTATAAAAGGTGCAGCATCGGACGCTCTGCGTTTGTTGAGATCCCTATCGACGGTTCTAAGCGAAGATAGTATCTCAGCTGCCCAAAGATTGTCAAATCATTGTCCGACTATACGGCCCGGTCGGGGCCCTTGCGAAGGGCCCAAGCCTCAAGGCCCCTACTAGCCCCTAGCACTGAAAACTTAGAAGGGCCCCGGGCCCCCGGCCCCCCAGGCCCGACCACCGGGCCTCCGCCGGGCCCGGGTGACAGAAATCAAGGCTCGAGCAGATCCAGTCGAAATCCTTGGGCCAGAGTCATTGCAGTGACCTCCTGAGCTGGCTGAGGCTTCTGTGCATCTTGCAGATGTAGTCTCATACCTTGTTCAAGCGCGAAAGGCAGCATGCAAGCAGCTTGCACGTGTCCTTCTCCAAAGGCTTTCTCAGGACAGCTATTGTGTTACCTTTCAAAAACCTTTAATTGGATGTCTAGAGCCAAGTCGAAAGATCAAATTAGTGACTTTTGAAAAGGTACATATATCATGGTGCTTTTTTCGGACAAAATGGATTAGACATGAGGACATTGCCAACCTACCAATCGCAATGACCATGAGCCCTATAAGTGAATGTTCAGAGGGCGTACTTCAGGCTCGGTTAATACTAAATCAATTGGGCGTCAGAGTCTGCTTGTCGACCATGTGACCGACTATGTCGGACACACTCAGGCTTTGAAACGAACATGCGCAATTCACATTGTGCAATTATGCCTGAACATAGACAACACCAACTTTCTCAAACATGGTTGCACATTCCAGAAGCTGTCCGTCACGTTACAGCCCTGAGAGCTCTCTCTCGCATCTGTATGCAAAAGGGTCAATTGCTTGCAACCATCCATGACCAATGGTTGACAAGATTTAGGAGCTTCCATTGTCAGAAGATGCACTTCATGTTGTTCTGGCAACTCTTTTAAGAAGTGGGCGTCTCAAAGACCGTGATTAGTAGCATTAAGTATGTTTCCGTTGCTGAACTTCGTTGAGACAATGTAGCAGCAATAGAGGAAGGCCATGCTCGCAGCTGATGTTCAAGCAATCGTTTGAGTACCAATGCTCGTACATTTTCTGGACCTCAATGCTTGTCCTTGCCGTTGCCATCCTTCTTCTCTTTATCCTTCTCGTCTTTCTTAGCCCCTTCTTGGGCACCTCCTAAACCCGCCAGAACCTCACGAACTGCGGCGTCATTTGGGTCCACGCCGGGCAGACCGGCCAGCACCGAGTTTATGAAATCTGCATCCGCTAAAGCTTCCGCGCCAGGCTGTTGACTGCCCGCCTCTTGTGCAACCGACATTTGCAAGGCTGCAAGACGAAACGTTGTCAAGAGATGAGAATCAGAATTTGAAAGTGAAGCCAACAATGTTGCACGACTGTACGCCTCTTTGCGCCATCAACGACCCCCGCAAGTACTACAACCCTCTCATGGAACCCATTACGCGATCAGGACATATGTGTGAGACTCTTGACAACTCATACAACCTCAAGTACCCGTAAGCGATATCCCAGAGTCCACGCCACCCTTTAATGTTGAGGTCTGCCGCAAGTCCACAACATCCTCCATACGAGTTTTGGATTTCAGAATTACTGAACCCCAAGCCGGATACCTCAACACGAGAGAGCTTAGTATGATATCTAGAAGTCCAACGCTGTCGTGCCTGGTTGTGAAATCCCCCCCTGACTCTCAGAGGCATCCTACCTCGCTCCAGACAATACTATTCACAAAATAAGACTAACCTACCTAACAAATCAAGACGCTTTTAAACCCGGCTTACCCGCAGCCAGTTCGGCGTCCATGCTTTCTCCGGCGTCCGCCATCGCGGTGTCGCTGCTTCCCCCCGCGTCCGCCATCGACAGCGCCAGCGCCTGCTGCAGCAGCATCTGCTCCTCGTCCATTTGCTCGTCTTCGTCGTCCGCCGGGACGAGCGGCGGGGGCGCGTCACCTTTCGGGGCCGCGGCGTCCTTCCCAGCTTCCGTCATCGCTTCGTCCTTGCCGGCCGCTGCAAAAGTGTGGAGCTTGCGTTCAGATTGGTATGAAACAACGGCGCTGACAGCACAGCTCGAGCGCTCCGTACAAATTCGGCGGAACGAAATCTGAAAGGACGCTGTGATGAGTCAGAGGCTTTAGCGACTTGCGCTCCCAGCTTGACGGTTGTTTTGCGTCGTTCCACTACACACCAAGAATCAACGACGCGGATGCCATTGTATTGTTGGTAAGAGCCTTTTTCCACCTGAAATTCCATCCAAAATAACAGGCTCGTATCCGTGGAAGAGACATGGAAACACCGCTGTACCCGGTTGAGATTTCTCAAGTTACAGAGTTTATACGAACGCTGTAACTTCACCCCATCCCTGGTTCCAATTTCACCAGATCGCACGACTTGCTTTCTCTCTGTCATGGGCCCAAAGACCTGGACTGGTGTATCCACCTTGAAAGACGTACCGGACTGATGCCCTGCTCATCGATAGATTCGTGCCCGACATGAACCGGGGATCATGATTGCAGCATATATCGAAGCAATCCCGAGCATCCTGACAAGACCTCCAGATTCAGCAATCTGCTTCTGCACAACATGACTCCAGCACTTCGGATCAATGACTTTCCAGACAGCTGACAAGACGGAACCTTACCTGCAACCGAAGACTCTCCCTGCTCCGCCGCCCCCTCCCCCTTCTCCGCCGCCTCCTTGGCCGCTCTCTCCTGCCTCGCCCGCTCCTCCTCCATCGACACCCGCAGCGCGAGCGCCAGCTCCGGATCCAGGTTAGGGTCAACCCCGTAGTTAAACCCGTCTCCCCCACCCACTCCGGCAGCGGCGGCGGCCGCCCCAGCCGCCGCGGCAGCCGCGAAACCGCTGCCGCCCTCGCCGTCTCCGGTGAACACGGGCGAGCTGATCAGGACGTCGGAGAGGACGTTAACGCCGGGGGGGACTGTGACCAGGTGGCTGTTGTCGTTGCTGTTCACGGCCCCGAGGAATGCTTCCAGCTTCTCCAACTGCAGGGGGGGGGGAGGGAGGCATGTTTGGGAATGCCTTCCAGATTCTCACTTTGCCGATCAGAGTCCCAGCATATTTGGATTCTGAAATCTGCTTCGATGATTGAAGGAATTCCTGAACACCGGGATAGGAACAGAAGTGTGTGCGTGGACCGTGTTTTATCTCCCCCTGGAATCTGAAAGCAGGTTGTGCTGAAACCTTTCCATTGAATCCATGATCAGTGTGAACCTACTCTCCACTCGCAAGATGGAAGGACTTTGCTATCGGGCGTGGCAGACGTCAGATTTTTGAAAAGCCACTAACTACATTGTATCCAGAAATAATCAATCTATGCACCTAACATCCAAGACAAGTTGTAGTACTTCAGGAGAGTGTGGTCAACACCAAATCCTCCGATCAGAACCAACCACTAGCGGAGATGAGGCCAGATGATGCACTCTCCTTGAATTGCAGATTCATGCTTGCTGAAACATGTACTACGGTAACTGGTTCGTTCTCACCCTCTGCTGCTGACCAGACTTGTGAGCCTTGGGCTCCGACACGTTCAGAAGCAGATTCAGCCCCACTTTACAGCTCCCTCTCACCTTGCTGGGGTCTTCCTCGCCAAAGTTGACAATGTCCACAGCCACGTTGTTCTTCTTCAGCTTCTTGCCGATCCTCACAAGCGATTCCTTGTCAGCATCGACAGGGCTGCCAGCAAAGAGCACAATCCGCTGGCGCTGGTTCTTGTTCTGGCGGTGCTTTAGTGCAAGCTGTGCAATCTGGACTCCGGAGGGGACATTTGTCACGCCTTCAATCTCTAACCCTGCAAGTATTATCAAAACGTGCTTGAGTAATAAGGACTTGTAAACACGTAGTTTAGCCGCAGTGGCCAAGATCTCTGATGACCTTGACTCAAACGCTTGAAATAGCGAAACTGTTCCACCTAACGCCCCCCAGAATGACACGCTTGGTAGCTGCGGCTCGTGCAATTGCACACTTGTGGCGCAAACAGATGCAACGCAATGACAATCTATTCAGCACAGCCGCCATAGATAAACTTCTTTGAAACGGCAGAGTATTTGTTTGTCACTTGTTGTTTTAAGACAGCTGCTGACTTAGAGAAGACTGGCACAACTATGTGCCAGTTGATTAGGAAGTTCGTATGCAACGGCAGAACCACCCACTGCTCTCACTTCAAATCAGACAGCAGAAGCTTCTCTGATCTGCGTCAGAGGAACTGTAGGAGGAGGCCGGACTCCTCACATAGTCGCAGGCCCTAGGAGTGCTAGAAGATATTTGCACCCCAATTGAGCTCAAACGAGGCTGTCGTGTCAATCATGAAACTCACCGTGCATAGAGGACAGAATCTTCCCGAGGTCGGGGGTTGGCGTCACAACCACCCGGACCCCCTTCCCTGCCATCGTGAGTAATCCAACAGTATTTTCGGGATTTGACTGCACGGCAAGCAGAGACCAGGCGTAAGTCAGCAAAAGACACGCCAGTCCTCAAGGAGGAATACCTGCTTACAAGGACTTTTACGTATTGTCAATCCCAGCAGCATCAGTGGTGGCACCTCAGCATCTCATCCAATGAATGACCAACCGCAAGCTACCATCAGTTAGTCTCTCATCAAAGTACCTGACAAGCTGACAAAGAGAGCGACCAAGAACACAGATGTGTCCCTGCAGCTTTGATTGCAACTGCTTACCTGAGTCTTCGCTCCACAGATAAGGTTCACTGCATCAGCTTGAGCTTGGAATCTTGACGGCGAATAATCCCCATTCCTCATCCATTCAGAATTATCCAAACAGATGACCGTCGCCTGCAGCAAAATCACATGGAAGCTCAAGACGCTATCGCGCCAGAAGATTGCTGGCAACATCGACCGTGCAAATCAATAAGACCTCAGAATTATGCATCAGCCGTGCAAGAAACTAAACCTGCTCCATAGACTCTGCAAATGCTCTCCACGATGTTGACCACGCAGACTCACCTCTAGCACCATCTTGTGACGAACTCGATGTCCCCTCAATAAAAGATAAGCACCCTCTGCTGCAGCGATCAAGACGCACACGCAAAGACTAAGATGGCTCCAATGGTCGACCAGAGCAGGGTGTGGCGATCGAGTAAGTGAAAGAGAGCAGCGAGAGAGACGAGCTCAGAAACTGTGAACGTGATCTGGAGAATAAACAAGCCCGCTCTTCAAGTGGTGTGAGGTTTGGGCTGGAAAGGCGGAGATGGGCGCCGGGCGGAGAAAAAGACAGCGCACCCAACTTCAAGTGGTTGCGATATTCTTGTTCGCGTATCGAAATCGAAGCTGTGAAATCGAAACGCAAACTTCTTCAAGCGTTGAAAACGGGGCTTTCAAGGTCAGAGTCTTCGACGCTCGCGCTTTTCGAAACCTGAAGAAATGAACAAATGCATGGTCAAAGAGTTTTCATTCTTGTGAGAAAACAGCCATGGCTTCGCTCCCTGGGCTCCAGCGTCTTCCTCTTCGAACTCTAGAAGGATAAGCGGCCATGGCCTCCGCGCCGCAGACGAGAGTCGAGCAGGTTGAACCACAGAGAACGGGACTGAAAGGTGATCCTCAGCTGGCGACGCTGAAATCCGACCCTGTCGGCAAATACGACTCGAGCTTGGGGAAAGGGCATGATGACTTCCCGCAACGCGAGAAGGCTACGCATTCATTGCTGAGTTTCGGGCCAAACAAAGGACTGGAGATGTCGAAGGGGCAGTCGAGTGGTGGTCTGCCTCAAACGTTGCAAGAGGCACCGTTCATGAAATCAATCCAAGGGGGAAGCAATCAAGAAGGTCTCAAGCGGGTTGGACTTGCCCAAGACGCATCTGTCTGTGCCGGGAGGGAATTGGAAGCTAAGCAGCATGGTGATTCGATAGAATCAGGCGCAACTGGAATTGTAGCACCTGCTGCAAAAAGGGAACCGCTGCGGAGCAAGCGGTATGTCCCTCCCAAGCAAATTGACATCAACAATCTCGGCGAGCCAAGCCCCGCAGGCTCGTCCCCCAGCCCCTCTCAAACTCTCAAGTCTCCAGGCCCTTCCCAAAGATCTTTGGCCGACAGAAGCACTGCGGTGCTCGCTTTGCCAGCAGCCTTACCCCCAGGATCGCAAGCAGAGTCGCAGCGGCAACTTCCAACCCCCCGACAATCTAAGAAGCACGCAGTTCTGACCATTCCCGTTCCCGCTCCTCAAGTCAAGAAGCCTCCAAAGCCCCAGGCCCATAACCATACCCCTAACCATGCCCCTAACCACACACCTCGCTTTCCGCAACCGGTCAATCCGCCTCCATCAAGCCGTCCGCACTTTCCAAACAAACCAGAGGTGGCTCCCCCTCCGGTGGAGAAGAAGAAGGATGCGAGGACGCTCTCTGTGAAAATCTGGATGTTGGAGCAGCTGCTGAAAAGTGACAGCGTCGATGCTGGGGCTGTTGGTAGTGAGTCGCTCTCACACCTCTTTACATACTTATCTTGTTTCTCTGGAGATTAGAGAAGTCTGCGACCATGCGAGCATCTGAGACGCATCAGCAGTGCTTACTTGTGGATGGGCGACGAAAATCTGGATTGAGATTGATGATATCCTTCCATGGTCACAGGGATTTATCAGTGCCTTATTCAAGGTTGTTTCTGGAGCGTCATCGGTGACATAAGCTGCGTCAAAGTGAATTTGCAGATGGGGAACAGAAAGTCAACAGCAACATCTGGCGGTCAGCAATAAAACCGATCAGATTCTCAGCAACAAACCCAGTCAGAACCTCACAGGATCAAGCAAGTACATACATCATCAGCATTTGAATAAAATCACAGTCAATTGGAAGAATCCATACACTAAAACACCCAACTCTCCGTCGCAGGTCTTGTTCAATGTGACATGAGCCTTGTGAATGGAGCGCCGCGGTTGAAAAAGCTGTATGCAACCTGGCGCATTCGCGAACTAGTGCGGTGCGGGAGAGTACCAGCCACTGCAGAGGACTTTGGGCTTCTGGATGAGATACTTCCGGCTGATCAGGACCGCACGCAAAACCTACTGCTGAATCTGAAAACAGAGGTGATTTTCTTGCCGTTTGGCACTCCCATTGTCGGCCACCTTTTTCCTGTGCCTTTCTGTGCCGTACATTTCTGACAGGAATCGGATGCTCTTATTCTGCACAAACTGGCAATGCACGTTATTCAGCAACCCTATGAAGAACGGCAATTGCGACTTGTTCCCTTCGCAGAGGGCTGTCAGTTGTGCTTGTCAATCAGTCTGCTGCAAGCGTTATCCTCGTTCGTCCACATAAGTGACATTGTTGCCAGTGAATTGTTGTTCCAGTATCTTGTCGCATTCAGAAACCGAAAATAGACAGCAACAGAGTCAATTTTTCTCCTTCAAGAGTTAAGGCAGAACATGTCCACGGTTGTGGTTGAGCTCGATCTTGCAAGTGACTCAGTCTAGTCTTGGGATTGAGTTCGTTTCTTCTCTCCCGTTCAGGCCGTCATTCAACACCTCCGAGTGACGGACGACCGTGCCGACCGCAACTGGAAGCTGTTTTCCTGGGCGCTGCGCCTATTTTTTACCGATGGGGGGGTTTCGTCCGTGGCCTTGCAAGCAAGACGTGCCGAGTTGCTGGCAGCCGAGAAGGTGTGAAATCTTCAAGCGGAATGTGTAATGCAAAGGATTGGACTCCATTAAGTCGAAGCTTGTGCATGGGACCCAGTGTTGTGACGAATTCACGTGGCTCAAGGGTCACAATGGCTGGTGCAGAAACGGCAGCAAAAACTCGTCGAGACTGTATGATTGGATCTTTGAATCATCAGCCGTTCGTTGATAAAGGCAGGGTCGATTGCTACATTATACTACACCGATCGTTTCAGCAACTCTGATTGTCATAGAGTAAGCACAAGCACTTTGCGAGGCCCTTGCGCGAGTCGCTTTTTCCCCTGAATTGCACGATTTGTCAATTGGCGCGACAATCTCGTATCTGGCCTCGCATCTCTTGTCTTTGGAAAGGTTGTCAGGTCGATAGAATCGATCAGCATCAACAGCTTTGTTTCATTTCAGCGTTTTGTCCGTTGTCTTTCGAAGGACTGATAACTGGACTTTGCCGGACAATGTAGTAATTGCCTTGACCCGGACGGCGTTAGTCGCAACTTCCAGGGTAGGTCCAGTGCAGAGTTCAGAGGATTTCTGGTTTCCAAACAAAGAAGCAGCTCTTTGCGCAAATGTGTGACCCCGCCCTAAACCCTCAAAGTGCGAGTTGCAATACCTCGTCGTTAGGTGCCCTTTTCGTGAGTCATCGGATGGTCCAAGATAAGGAATTATGCTTCAGGCGATTGGAGAACGTTTATTAACTTTGACGATGATGGACGGCGATTCCACAATGAACACACGGCTTATGGGTCCTGCTTTTGACGTTTCGTTTGTGCAGGCGCGGCGAAAGCAAGTGGCCGCAAAGGCTCTGCTGGCGCGTTACCCGCTCGAAATTCTGCTGCAGCAGCTGCGAATGGTCGTAGAAGAGGCCAAGTCGGACGAGCCCACGTTTCTTGAACAGGTGCGCTTTGGATCAAGTCTACATCTGCAACATCTGTTATTGTTACATTGATTGATTGTCGGGGCCTTCGACGATGCTTGCTGTATTGCTTGTCGCTTTTTGCGGGCCGATCGTTTTCTACTTCGTTCATTTTCTAACATTGTTCGGTTTAGGCTGGCTTCCGACTAACTCCGATGGTGTTTCCGTTTTCCGGGTTTCCCCATTTTCCGATCGAGCGAGTCACCACCAAGGAACGAACGGAACGCAACCCCCTAACTTTGACGTCTCTGATCACTCGTACACAAGCACAGTTTCTTTGGCCCCCTTGCAGGTCTTCAATGACGTCAGCACGCAGAAGTACGTCCCCTCGTCCCCGGCGCCGCTCCTCACGGACCTCGAGGCGGTCGCGTTTGCGGAGGCGGACGCTCGAGAAAACCGGCAGACGGATCTCCGAAACGGCTCTGGCTTTTCCGGGCGGGAGCAGGGCCTCGTCGACGTAGACGAGCTCGAGCGGAAAGCCGGGGGAAAGAAAGGGAGCAAATCTGCCCCCTTGAACGGGGCTTTTGCGACCCGGGGGATCCTCGGGGGAGCTGCCGTTCATGCACCGGCGAGTCGGCGAAACCTGGCGTTCAAGCCCGGAAAGCACAAGCCCCCTTCGGGCCCTGTGGAGATAGTTGTCCCGCGGCCAGTAGGGACGCCGATCCGGGAACGGTGGTGGGAGAAGCAAATACGGGGCCCCAGCGGAAAGTTCTTTGCGCCCGCGGCAAAGAACGCGCGGATCGAGAATGGGTTCGGGGGGGGCGCCGAGAGCGGCGGGGAAGGGCGGGGAAAAGCGAAAGGGGGTGGGGGACGGATGTCCGGGCTGGGGCCCGGGGCGGAACGGACCAGGTTGGAGCGGAACGGAACGGAACCGAATGAGGCCCGGATGAAGGAGCAGGAGTGGGTGAAAGAGGCGGGGAAAGAGTGGGTCGGGGGGCCGGAAGAGCCCGGTCCGAAGAAGAAGCGGATCTTGGACGTTGTGATAGAGGGGGGGGGCGGGGAGGGCGGGTTTGCATTGGGGGGGAGGGCAGACGGCGCGGTTGTTGAGGGGGGCTCAGCGGAACCGGAATCCGCAGGAGCAGCGGAAGAAAGGCCGCGGAAAACGAGCCGGGAGAGGAAGTCGAAGGCCCGGTGGCCGGACTACGAGTGGTGGGACGGTTCGGGGGGGGCGTCGGAGGGGTCGGCGGAGGGGGGAGAATCGGAGGAGGAAGAGAACTGGGCGGTACTGGGGGAGGTCGACGAGAACGACGGGCACGAGGGGCTGTGCAAAGTGTGCGGACAGCCGGGGACGCTGCTGCTGTGCGAGGGGTGTCCGAAGGTGTACCACTATAAGTGTGCGGGGCTCGACGAGATGCCGTTGGAAGACAAGTGGTGGTGTCCCGCGTGCGAGGCGTCGCAACCGTTGGGGGGGAGCGCAGATGGTTATGCGGGTCTCGGGGGGTTGGAGTGGGGGAGTGCGGAAGATGGGCTGGCAGGGGGCGGGGACGCGCGGCCCCGGCCGAGCGGGGAAGAGGCAGCGGCAGCGATGCTTGTAATGCTAGGCGATGGAAACGGCGGCTGAGTATGCGTCTGGTGTTTCTTGAGTGGCAAGTCTGATCGAGCGAGACACTGATGAGCAGGGTAGGGACAGACACGCAAGCTCTCGTGGAGAACGACTGCCGTTGTTCTTACCGACCTGCAGTCAGCGAGCTAGCAGGGTGGCAAGAGGGCGTGCAAGTGAGTTCGTCCACACGGTCGTCTTCAGACAGCGTATGCATCTCCCAAACACATCCGGCTATCTTCGCTGCAGCCGTACGTAATATCCTTCCATGCAAGGCGTCATGATGTGCCAGGACGAATTCTCGTACCCGTACGTTGCATGTCCATGCGATGATGGTATGGTTATTATTACCGTACGGGTGGCATCCGATGCCAGACTGGGAACGTGAGCCGGGAACAATCAGTCAATAGTCGAACAATCATGGTGCCTGTATAAGTTCAGGTCGCGCGTTGCCGCGGCCCTGATCGAATACGCATACCAAACAGGCTGTCCCTGAGTGCCGCCGCGGCCCGTACGCCGATCCTGGTGCAATGATCTGCCACTGGCTTATTACCCGAGCTCGCAGTGCTATATATCATGCTTGTCGGGAGCCTGTACGGAAAGCACCTAGTACGCGCTGCATGAAAGTCGGCGTTTCATAATCATGACCGAATCCCTGTCGAGTGAATTGTGTTCCGGAAGCAACTTCAGTAATAGTCGGCGGTATGCACACGGTATAATAGGGCATGGGAGCAGGCCAAGATTTACGCATGGCCAAAATTCTTCTGTACTTAGGAGAAATTTAAGGATGACAGTCCATGCCGAGGTTGCACGTACCAGACTGAGGGCGGGCTACATACGAAGCGCAGGAACGAAGCAGGTTGACATGTGCTATGCTATTCAGTCAGCTTCGATCTTTCACTTTACAGTAATTCAACTTTTGTCGATCTTCAAATTCACACCGGTTCTACGAAGAATGACCTAGGAAAGCCTCTTCCACAAGCCTTCCCTGGAGCTGTTATTCTGGTAAGTTTGGCACAATCCCAGACTCGGGCGGAACCACTTCAACACGCAGCGGCTGGCAGCTCGTCCCTCTCGGGAAACAGCTTCTTGGACCGCTTGTGCTGTCGAAAGCGCGAGTAGAGCCCCAGTACGCAGCACCACAGGCACATAACAGCCGCTATGGAGCAAAGAACAATCAGAAAGACAATCAGCACCGTTGCGTCTGTCGTTGTGGGCTGTAAAGGAGTGGCCGCCGCGGGCGCTTGCTTTTCGGCGGCCGCGCTTGCAAAGTCGCTTGGCTCTGCAAGGGAAAAGGCAAAGAAGCACGGTTGATCCTTCCGACGCGTTTGTTGAGAAATTTCATGTGCAATGAGGTGGCCGGGGTGCGTCAATCTTGTACTTGTCTACAAATTGAAAAGCGGGATGCCTCGAGTGAACAGGCAGCAACTGGGACCTTTTGATATGGTTGAAATATGAACGCCGGTAAAGTTGATAAAGAGTGTGCACCGACGTTTGTGAACCGAGCCACGGATGCAGCCACCAAGACACTTCGTTTCGGATCCATTAAGCAGTTGGCACGGTGGACCGCTCGAGAAAGATGGAAAAGGAGATGTTCTCCCCTTCTCGAAAGTCCATTTGCAGAAGAACGGACTTCATAAAGGCATCCGGATATGCAAGCGCCTATATCAGATGCTGGCACACGCTTGTCGCGTTGTCAAGCTTTAAATCGCATGCAAAGTTTACCTTGATCATTTGCCAAGTCGGCGACCATGGTGGTTTCCGCTTGCAGCAAACGCCGGCCTTTCCCTGCAAACATACTATTGCACAGCTTTTGCAATTATGTTAAATTGTTCGAAACATTTCTGCGACAACGAGTTCCGCGCTTCTTACATCTGCCACGAATCCAGAATTTTTTATTTTATTACCCCACGTAACGGCGGCTTACGTTCAGCACAGCTACCTCAGAGCTTCGAAGCACATTGCCATCTTAGCTGCATTCCCTGCTTTTGGGACCGTAACGATCTGCCTTCGAAGGTCCGGAAGGGGCAAGCGTGTCCGGCTGAAAGGTTCTGCCGTTGAGATACTCTTCCCATGAGCTTAGATTTTCAATAATTTGTGAGACTGCTACCCATAGTATGATCGTTATCCAGACGAACTTGATTTAAGAAAGCTCATTACCATGCTGAGACGAACCTGCTGGAGATACAAATGAAACCCCGGCCATTTAACCCTTCAGCTCGCCTTCTCAAATGCGATAGACCTCAAAACCTCTTGAAGTCTGCTTACCCCGGGCGCCGCTCAAACAAAGGAACTGCATCACCATTAATCATTTGACCTCACCTTCTGTCCTGATCGCGGCAACTTCGCGCGTAACCATTCCCGTATCCCAGGGGTCGCCGTTACGCCGTCGGACCGCCTCCGCGTTGAGGACGTCCGAAGCAAAGTCGAAGAAGATGCTGTCCAAATATGAACAGGCGGTTGCCCGCGCTTACGTTTGGCTTTCCGTTCAATGTCAGTGCGGCTCAGTTGGGCGCGAGACGAGCCATGCAATTTGTCGAGACCGGTGAACGTGTTGCGGAATCCAGCAACCTGTCGCATACCTCCACCCACTTTCGTGCACCAACCTCAGCCGAAGGCGGTACGGTTTATTGACTTGGTGCTGGTCGTCTTGACGTAATCTCTTGATCTACAAGATCTCAGAAAGACCAAGCTGCGTTCCTCATCGGTCTGCAAAAGCTCAGTTAGAAGCGTAGCAACATACCGAGATGGGAATCTGTCGGCTCTTATCATCAGGCCCGTGTCAATCGAACGCTTCTTAGTCGAAGGTGATATTTGGTATGAAGCCCGACGCCCAAACGTACTAGGTTAGAAGCGGTCGCCTTTCGACCTCGCAGATGCTCGATGAGAGGCTTAGCAACTTCAAGAGAAGGTTTCATGACCGATTTATTCAAGCGGCCCCGTGCCTAACGTCCTGCCCAACGTGCTGCACTTTTGCACAAAACGATCCCCACATTCTGCTGAGACCCACCTGGTCAAAGCTCTTCGTCACCTGAATACCCTGAAAATGCCCATCGGTAGCACAACAGATTGAATCAAGCGTAATGAAAAACCTCTTAACTTACGTACGGAGCTCCTAGATGACATGCTCCGCGAGTAGATCTCTACGTCGAAGACGCGAGACGCGCGAAACCCACCTGTCCGAAACCGCCTCTCGGCAGAAGCGCTGTATGCTTGCGGGCAGCCGGCTGAGTGTGAATGCGCCCAAGAGAAGGAGAACTAGAATGGACGGAATCGTCATCTGAGCGAGCCTTTCCGGCGGCAGCCTGTGAGGGCGCGCCACGTGGGGGGAGGAGAAGACCTGCCCAGGCACCGGAAAGTCCATAAAGTTCATCGGTGGAAAAGGAAGGGGCAAAAGCGCTGAGTAGACGAAGCCTTCTTAAACAAACGCCGAATTGGGAGTCTGCAAGCTTAACACACTTCGCTTTGTGAAACCAAGCAACGTCTCGGGTGCGCTTTCAGCTTCATGCGACAAAGGACGCTACCTTTCAAGGGTGTGCGTTACGCCTGAGCTTTGGGTTACTAGCCAAGCGTCCTGTTCCGCAAGAATCTTTACGGAAGAAAAACGTCTTGGTTCTTTCAGTCCACCAACTTCTTCATGATCTTCCTTGTCAAGCAGAAAGAAGGAAGTGAGGAAAGAGAGTCTGTTTGAATCAATGCTCGACAAATCAAGACTGTACTTTCCTGCCTGCTTCTGACCATGTATGTAAGAGCTTCGATGTGCTTCCTACGTTAGCCTTGGACAAAGAGAAGATGGACCGCTTGAGAATCGCTGTGCAGATTTAAGGCGATTCTCACAATGGAGGCGGCTTCGTGTGGAATTGGACACTCCTCGTACTAAAGGCTTGATCTTTTGGTGCCCCTGAATGAAAGGCTGGTTGTGAGATCCTGAGAAAACAACTTCGTCAAAAGAGGTCAGCCAGAACATCTGCCCCAATGTCACGCTAAGCTCAATTCGGAACGGTTGACGAACGTCTGAATGCTCTCGTCGATTATTGCGAGGATCATCAATGATTCAATCATCTTAGATTGGATCTTGTATCGGAGCGCGTACGTCATATGTATGCACGCGCAAACGATCTGGTGTTCTTCTGATATTTTGACGTACGGCCGTGCTCGCACTTCAACTGAGACGACGAATCAGACCTGGTAGTCTGTCTGGATCTCTACACCAATGTCAGAACCCTCAGCTGCCTGTAACGTGCCAGCCCTGACAAGCGACCTCAGGTCACTCAAATCTCCTGGACTGGGGCGCCGACCTTACCTTAATCATGGTGCGCCATCGGACGGTTGGAAGGATCAAAGTTTGATTGTCATTCATACTTCTATCATAAGGACCGTAGCTTGCGCCATGGCCCGAACGGTGTCAACACATCATTCGATTGAGTTCGATGAAGTTTTGAAAAACAGGGTCTGCGAAGCTGAACCTAGCTGCTAGGTAGTAGTCGCTTCAGATAAGGCCCAGCCCTTTCAGTTGAGGGCTTCCTACCGATTAAGGAAGATGACTCCAGATTTCCGCTTAGCTACGAGTAGGTAGATTGAGTGGCCATGTCTTCCTTGGAAAAGTTCAGACGCTATTCAAGCCAGCTGCCAGAACGACTGGCAGACTGGCGCTCTGAGCGGAGGCACGAGTCTGGCCTGCACCAGCTAATTGACTCTCTTGTAATATTGGGACTCCGCTTGAACCAGCTTGGACTCTGATTTGCTCAGCTTATGGTGGGGTCGTATTGACAAGACATAGCACCGGATGGATGCAGTGCATGTTCCATAAGATGAAAACGTCGCTACTAATACAGCAGCACTCGACTCTGCTGTAAAACAATGCCCAGCCTGTTCTGTGCTTTTCAAACCCGGAACCGGGCTCATACGGTACCGTACTGTTACAAGGGTGCCAGCGCGCAGCTTTGATACGTACTGTGTTAACCACGTGGCAAAAAAATGCTTTTGATTGGCTAGGACATCCCGAGCAATTGAGAGCCGAGAACTATCCTGTGACTCGGATCCTCAGAGTCAAGGTAGGACCATGTTTCGGCAGTACTGCAGTTTTGGCACTGGCACCAGTGCGCCCATGGGGAGCGCGGCTTGCTTCTTGTGCCACAAGTTTCAGAGCAACATTTGGTGAGAGTACGCTACATAAAAGGCTTTGGAATAAGAGGTTTTGGAAGCTGCATGCATCAGAAAAAGGGGTCACCACCTGACAAAAACACCTTGGATTTTTCCAATCAGCAGGACAGCGTTTGATGGGCTCCAATTCAGCAGAAGCTTCATACAGCAAAATTGGTGCCCCCCAAAGCTCTCCTCGGGTAGATATACGCCCTCCTCAATTTGAATCTGAGACCCTGACTTCAGACTTCTGATGGCAGCGCATGATACTTCCAGCAAAAAGTACAGTTCTGCACCTTCTCCTCCAGCATCAAGCTCAGAGGAAGGGGTGATGGCGCCCCTGCTGCTGCGGCGAGGCGAGCATGCCTCCAGAAGCAATCACAACGGGGGGCTCAGGAAGACTGCGATTCCGGCAGGGGGGGAAGCGGAGGGGGCGGCTTTGAGAAGGAATGTAGCGGGGGATGATCTGGAGAATGGGGAGAAGACGAGTGGCAGCTTGTGGAGAGTTTTTGCACTGGCGCGGCCGGAGAGGACGATGATCATAATTGGAACAGTTGCTTTGCTGGTGTCTGCGGTGGCGAATATTGCACTGGTGAGGCTTCAACCAATTAGGATGAAGTCCTAAGAAGTGGCTTGATATGAGTGTTGAAACAGTAGAATTACTGATAGGATGCTCGTGTACATCCTGTTTCCCGAGAGATACAGCTTCAGCCTTTGCCCATTTTGGCAACAAGTTTTGGAAACTGACGCCAGGAGGCTGTTCTGGGCAAGTTTTTATTGAAGATTGGGCATGGATCTTTTCTGAAGGGAGGTTGTTGTGTAAAGTCAATTGGTTGCTGGTTGCAATCAGCAGGCGGCGCTCATTGCTGGTAAAGGAAACGTGAAACTGTTGTAGTGGTCCTCATACAAGCCTAAACCGTGTTGTTCAGTATGAGCATGATCAGATTCTAGATCTCCTCTTTCCCTTTTCAAATCAGAAAATGACATGGGGTTGTTTTGAGAGCTATTTGACGTGGATCCGCTCAACTTTGGGTGCATGGGCTTAGTTGAGTGTTCTTTCTGCCGGGAAAGGACTGTTGTGAGGTCATATACAATTGGCTGTCCTTGCTGTAGGTATGTTTGAGCTCCATTGAGAAAGCTGCGTGTCTTGCGGCTGTCCTTGGAGTTTCTGATCTTGAAAAGGACTCCCACATCCTTTTTCCATTAATGTCTGCAGATCCTCCAACGCCTAAACTTGTCCAAATGCCCCTCTAAACCTCTCTCATCACCCACTTCATAAACCCTTCATTTCCCCCGCTTTGCAACCCCGCTTTGCCGGCCATAGAGACTATTGTCCCTTGGATATCTACTGACTAGATTGTGTTTCTGGAAGCTCTCCTCAAACCTCTCTCATCACCCAGTCCCTTAAACCCTTCTGCTATGAATACCTCTCTTATAACCCAGTTCTTAACCCTTTTGTTACCCCCACTTGCAGCCCGG
This sequence comes from Klebsormidium nitens, assembly GCA_000708835.1. Taxonomy (NCBI): domain Eukaryota; kingdom Viridiplantae; phylum Streptophyta; class Klebsormidiophyceae; order Klebsormidiales; family Klebsormidiaceae; genus Klebsormidium; species Klebsormidium nitens. The sequence goes on from DF237493.1 coordinate 52,131, forward strand.
TTGCCGGCCAAGTCGTAGATTTTGTTGTCCCTCGGATGTCTATGGACTGTATTGTTTTTTCTGGAAGCTCTACCCAAACGTCTCTCATAACCCAGCTGAGTTCTTCCTTCTATCCAAAGTTCTCTCATAACCCAATTGTTAACCCTGTTGTTACGCCCCCTTAGCAGCCCCACTTCGCCGGCCAGGTTCAAGATACCGTCCAAGACACTGATGTCCCTTGGAGTTTGCTGACTCAATAATGTCTCTGGAAGCTTCACTTAAATTTCGCTCACAAACCACTCGAAACCCTTACTTACCCCCCCCCTTGCAGCCCCGGTTCGCCGGCCAGGTCATAGACACTGTGACCTCCCAGATTGGAACGGACCCTTCTCCGGAAGCAAAGGCAGCCGCAAAGCGGGCGCTGGACGGCACGATTCTGCAGATTGTCTTGGTTGTGTTGGTTGGGGCTGCCGCAACTAGCCTGAGGACTTATCTCTTCCAGGCGGCGAGCGAGAAGGTGGTTGCCCGGTTGCGGCGCCAGCTGTTTGCCTCGCTGGTCAACCAGGTTAGTACGGTTGGGTGGAATGTTAAGAAAGTTAGTTGTACCATGTGGTTAGGCGAGCATCTTTGTTGAGGATCAGCTCTTCAGCTGGGCAAGACTGCATTTGGCAAAAATTGCATTTCAGTTCCTTCATTATGAAAGGAATAACGAAATTTGGTGTCTCTTTGGATTGCACCAAGTGAGTCCTTTCCTTTCGATTGGTGCTTTTTAAATCTAGAAAAAGTGTGCTCCTATTTGCCGTTGCATTTGAAATCAGAAACGAACCTCTGCGAAGAGTACACATGCTATGACTTCCTCGGGATCGACTGTTCCAGGACGACGCTTTATGTCGCGTTATCATTCTTGTCTGACCGTTCTCTCATATTTTTATAGCCCTGTAGCCTCTCCATCTCAGTAGCAATCCCCCGAAGTCTGAATTCCTCGACTTCTCTATGCTAACAGCCACCCTCCAAACTCTGAATCCCGAATCCGTATTGACGAACTTGGCAAATGACCTCAAAAATATTCATCCAATCTCCAGGATATCGGCTTCTTTCACACCATCCGCATCGGCGAGCTCCTGAGGCGGCTCTTGGAGGACACTCAAGTAATCAAAACGGTGTCAAAGACGCACCTAAGCGTTCATATTCGAATCCTCATCCACCCAAACCCAAAAGTGACCTCACAAATCTTTTTTCTAATTTCCAGGATATCGGCTTCTTTGACACCACCCGCACTGGCGAGCTCCTGAGCCGGCTCTCGGAGGACACCCAGGTGATAAAAACGGTGTCAACGACGCACCTGAGCGAGATGCTGCGCAGCGTTGCCACCGCAAGTCTCGGCCTCGCATTCATGGGCTCTACGTCGTGGCGCCTGACGGCGCTCGCGTGCATTATCATCCCACCGGTCTCAATCATTGTGCGCTCGTACGGGCGGTACCTGCGGGAGCTCTCCCGACGGACGCAGGTACGGATCTTTGAAGGCTGGTCCGGAAGTGTCTAAAGTTCCTAGATTCGAGAGAACAGAGGTTTTTGCAATGCTTCGTGTTGGTCGTCGAGCGCTTGCATGGGCAGTTTTAGTATGGGCTCTCGAAGCAGATACAAGTATGTTCAGATCTATCATCTTCTGGTGTCTCCAAAACGGAGCCTCGTGGGGCAGCGCCTTATGGTGCCAGTAATGACATGACGTGTCAGTATATCGATTCCGAGAATGATGAGTGTGAGCAATCATGTGGAACGCTTCTTGCAAAACCGCTCTGGCTAGACGACGCCGCAAAATTCTTCAGGAGATTGTAACTCGATGTTTCGTAGACCCTAAACCTCAAATTTTCCCCGTCCTTGAATCTCGACAGCTGCGGCTGTACAACCGCCGAGGATCCCGAAACTTTTCTTGAATCTTAAATTGAACTCCTGGAACTCTTGTTTATGCGTTACTTACAGTGAGTGTTGGAAGTTGCGGCTTACACAATCGTCAAAGGCGCCCTTGGCGCTGTTCGAATCGCTCGCGGCAGAAGCGGTCCCTAGAAGTGAATCGAGGCTCTAAGCTTCGTGGAATCGGGAGGTCCTTCCAAACCGTATACCCTAAACCCTCTGAAACCCTTTTCCCGAACAGGCGTCCGCAGCCGCTGCTTCTGCGACCGTCGAGGACGCCCTCGCCGCTGTGCGGACGGTCCGCGCTTTTGCCCAAGAGGCTTCAAAGAAGGAGGAATCCAAGCCCCTGAAGCATGAAAACCTCAGGTTTCAACTTTCTAAATACCAGCCCTTGTTCACCATATTCTTCACCATATTATTCACCATTATACTTATCACCAATCTCAAACTCTGAAGTCGTTGTTTCTCACAGGCGTCTGCAGCCGCTGCTTCTGCGACCGCCGAGGACGCCCTCGGCGCCGTCCGCACTGTCCGCGCGTTCGCTCAAGAAGCGTCCGAAGGCGCGCGGTACGGCTCGAAAGTCGACGAGTCGCTCCAGTACGGGATTGCGCAGGCCCGCACGGTGGGCTGGTCTTCCGGCGGCCTTTTCGCTCTGTCCTCGGGGGCTATGGTCGCCGTTCTGTGGTACGGCGCGCGGCTGACGATAGCGGGGGAGCTCAGCGCAGGCGCGCTGTCCGCGTTCGTGCTCTACAGCCTCACGGGTGAGGGGCCTGACGTCACGGTGGCGTCATGGGCTTTGCCCTGCACCGCTTGCGTCGGTGGCGGGCAATATTGGAGAAAGTTTGGGTGGCTATCAGACACATTTTTGGTGGTGCAAAACTTTCTCGAGACGTTGACCTGTTGCAGCTGGAACAAGCCGGCTTCTAGCAAGCTCTCGTTCATGGGTCGTCTGGTTAGTAGTATCGTCCTCAAAAGCCACTTCTTGAATTCTTCGGTTCCTTCAAAGTCCTTGCCTCCTAGGCTTTTCTTTCTGAATATCTCTTGCTCGTGTTCCCTCGGTCGTTGCCTCTTTTGACGATCCTTTTGACAACCATTTACTCTCGTCTGCTCGTGTACCAATCCCACCCATTGCCAAAGATGTGCTCTTTAGCAGCTCGCTTCGCCTCTCTTTCTATACACTTCAGCGCGTTCAATGTTCGATAATAGAAGCTTCATGCTCTCCTCCGCTCTTGGTTTGCCGTCCAGTTTCTTCGGCTTAGCAGGTTTTTGAAGCCCCTTGCCTGCCTACTTTCTAGTGGTTTCTTGATCTCCCCTTTCAACGTCCCTTCCACTCATTTCGCGGTGGCGTCCTTCTTCCTTTCTCCTTCATAGAATCTTAAAGCAGCTTCTCTCGTGAAAGCACTTCGGTTTCTCCTGAACTTTTTCTTTAGAACAACAATTTTGCTCTTCTTCCCAGTCGGTTTCTCCCGTCCCTTTCAGCCTGTACGCCACCCTGATGCGGACAGTCGAGGCAAGCCACCGGCTGTTTGAGCCGAACCACTTGTTAACCACGTATTTCTTCCATGTTTCTCCAAAGCTTAACCACTCCCTAACCTTGTTTTCCGCAGTCGGTTTCTCCCTGGCGTCCCTTTCCAGTCTGTACGCCAACTTGATGCGAGCGGTCGGGGCCAGTCACCGGGTGTTTGAGCTCCTGCAGCGGCAGCCAAGTATGCCCCCGGCAGGCGAAGAAAGGCCCCGGGGTTCCGGGCAGGGGGGGGAGGTTCGGCTGGAGAACGTGTGGTTTGCTTACCCCTCCAGTCCGGAAACGTGGATTTTGAAGGTAAGCTTTCGTGGGCATTCTTTGATTCGCACCTCTTGAAGTTGTATGGTTCGGATGATCCTGGACCCTAGAGTCTGGATGGTTTAATTGACTCAGGATCCTAGAGTCTGGATCCGGACGAAAGGCCTGGTGAATCCGGACAGGGAGCGGGGGTTCGGCTGGAGACGTGTGGTTTGCTTTATCCCTCCAGCCCAGAAACCTGGATTCTGAAGGTGGGCTTTTGTGGGCCACTTGGTCGTTTGTACGATCACAGACTAGGCATGCCTAGTTTATGAACCCTCGGTCTTCGGAAGCTGGGTGGAATTGGTTTTTGTTTGGGGGGCGAGGAAATCTTGAGGAATTTGGGCATGAGGAAGAGGTTGGGCTTGAGACCGTTTGGTTTGCCAAACCCCTTCAGTCCGGAAACTTGGATCCTAAGTTGGGGTTCTGTGGTTCCTCTTTGATATGTGCGGCTTCAAAGGACGTGTAAAACCTGCGTCCGAAGCTTGTGCGATGGGCGCTTTGTGGAGTCTGCGGATGTTGACCCCGAGTACTGGGATCAAGGAGTGGCGCAAAAGCATTTGGTGCCGGCATAGGAAAGGACGGCGCAGTGCAGCGATTCTATTTCAGTCCTAGCTGATTCTGTCGCCCTCTGACCACGCTCCCGCTCTTTCTCAACCTTGGCGCGACGATTGCATCGATCGCAACCTTGACGATTGCAACCTTTGTACTCCCTCTACGGGGCAGCCAAGGACTCGTCTACCCAATGAATTCTCCCCACCTCTAACCATAACCCATTTCTTAACCCAGGGCGTGGACTTGGTCCTAAAACCGGGCACTCGGACCGCGCTTGTTGGCCCGAGCGGCGGCGGAAAGACGACGATCGCGAATCTAGTAGAGCGCTACTACGATCCCACCAGCGGACGGATTCTGTTGGACGGCGTTCCGCTTCCGCTCGTCGACCATTCGTTCCTGCACCAAAAGGTGCGCACGTTTTGGAACTGTCAGTTGTATGGAAGACTGCCACTTATTTGTCAGGGTTGCACTTTGCCCTTGCAAATGAGGAACGAGTCGGCCAGTCACTGGTGGAGGGTGTCCCATTTCCGCTCGTCGATCATTCGGTTCTGCTCCAAAAGGTACCTGCAATCTGCATTGTCCGTTGTCGAGTTGGAAAAGAAGACGCGGTTGTGCTGCGAGACATGTCGTGATTTGTATTTTCATGCCAACCACTCTTTCTGCAGCAGATAATGTCCGTCTGTCACGTGCGGCAATCAAACATCGGGAGACAAGTCGCACAGATTGGTAGAAGCAAAGTTGCTCTGTGCAAGTTGGGCGATCGGTTCTGGGTGCCTTTGCGGTTTTTGTTGACTCTTTTTCGCGTCAGAAGGATGAAACAACGGGACTTGCATTTTTCATAGGGGTGAAGAGATCCTGCTTCAAAACTTTTGAAGACGAAGTTGCGATGATGTCCGGCGAAGTTTCCGCCGTAGTAGGGCAATTCTTATTATAAAGCACAGTAAGAAGAAGAAGAATCAAAAGAATCATAAGCTTCTTTTGCGCAAGGTACAATTTTTCAAGCGACTACCGCATACATTTGCGAAGACAGTGGCTATGGACAAAGTGACCCGACTTCTGTTACCAACCAGCCTATGCCGAGAAAGTAGAGAGCTCCACGTAGAGTGAACCCCCAATTCCTGGTCTTTTTGCAGGTATTTTTGTCAGTCAGAGGGCCGGTCCTCTTCAAGAGATTTAGTGCACGGAAGTTGGGAAGCGAAGAGTGCATGACATGACCCATCTGACACCCGCTGATCATGATCCAAGATTCTCTGGATCTGCACTCAAGATAAAAGTGTTCGATCCCATTCGCCACAGGTATCCATCGTCAGTCAAGAGCCGGTCCTCTTCAACGACTCCATCGCTTATAACATCGCGTATGGCCGGGGCGACGTGCCCCGGTCACAAGTCGAGCAGGCGGCGGTTAGCGCAAACGCCCATGATTTCATCCGCGACTTTCCTGGGGGGTACGAAACAACAGTTGGGGAACGGGGGGTGCGGCTGTCCGGGGGCCAGAAGCAGCGGATTGCGATTGCGCGCGCACTTTTGATGGACCCCAAAATCCGTGAGTATCGGTGTCTAGGCTTGAGGGTTTGATTTTACTACGACTGTCTGGGGGAGGAAAAGCGCGTTTTGTATTCTTGTACTCAACAACGGAACCCCTTCGACGTCGATTTTGATGAGCAGATCCTGGAGCGGTATTATTCGAAGTCCCCTAGTCTCAAGCATGAAAACAGTGACTGGAAATCTGCTTCAACATCTCGTATTTTATGGCCTCTTCTGGCTTCTAACAGCCAACCTTTCCTCCGCCGCTTCGGATCCGTCAAAAGTCCTCGGTCCATTATTTCTGTCAAGTCTCGCTAATATCGTGCATCCGGTGTTTTGCAGTTTTACTGGACGAAGCTACGAGCGCTTTGGACGCAGAATCAGAGCACCTGGTTCAGGTAAGCCTCCTACGAGATCTATCGGCTTTTGGGCTATAAGTGCTTTGTGTAATATTGAGGGCAACCGTTTGCGTGTCGGGAATAAGTGACTTGCTTGTCCTCGAGGGCTACCGTTTGCGTACAAGTGAGAAAAGTCGGCGGCAATAAGTATGTCCAGGATTGTTAGCATAGTAAAGTTGTACGTGACGATAAGCGGCCCGTCAGATCAGCAGAATTTAGAAGTCTGTGCTGGCTCATGCTTTTGGAGGAAGCTTTGTCCTGCCTTAAAGAGTTGTAGCGGCCCTCAAGGTATGCACGATTGGGGAAAAGATCGTTGTATCCTTGTAAGGGAGTACATAAGACGGTTTCTGCATCGCTAGATTTTCCAAGCCTACAGAACTGAAGACTTTGTCGCAGAGAGCCAAACTCCTGAGACTCGACACCCTGACCGCAGGGTTTGTTACACCGCTTGTTGAATGGATGGACGGTTCTCGTGATCTCTTTCACTCTCGTCCTCGAAGTAAGGAACGCACTTCTTTTTCAAACCCCTTCAGCAATCCAGTCATTCAAACTTCAAAACCCTGATTGCAGGAAGCGCTGGACCGGTTAATGGTTGGAAGGACGGTCCTCGTGATCGCCCATCGATTGTCCACCGTCCAAGGAGCGGACGTCGTGGCGGTGGTAGAGGAGGGAGTGATCCGCGAGAAGGGAACCCACGAGGAGTTGATAAAAAAGCAGGGCATATATGCAAGCCTCGTGAAAAGGCAATTGCAAGCGGGAAAGAGTGACTTGACGTTGAGCGAGTTGACGTAATCCCGGCCTAGTTTTGTCCCTCATGGACAAATATCGCGCGCAAGAAGGTCTTCAGATGGAACGCGCAATGGTCTGCGGCCTTATCTCGCGATGTGGGCCGCTTTATTTAGCGCGGCCGCCGCCCATTGTGGATACCGGGTAGCGAATCAAGTGCCTTGCATGTATGAGATCGGCCGCATTGACCATACTCTTGAGGTCGCTGACGCATGCTGCCCGTGCAGCTGCACACATATGTGTATGAACGTGTTGCCCATCTTTGTGATGGATGTCGACACGTCGGACGAGGTCACTCATATTTTTAGCTATGGAACAT
>DF237492.1:0-59478 GCA_000708835.1 Klebsormidium nitens
ATAACCCGTCGGAGTTGCCACGTCATCCGGGTTTGGTTACAAAACTTGTTGACCCGGGTGTAGATAGTACGGTACTAGTAGTAGTTAGTAGAAAGCAAAGCAGGAAACAGGACCTGAGGCTGCATCAAGACGGCAATGTGAAAGGGCGCTTGATCGATTTGATTGGGCTTCTGATTGTTTGTAGTCTTCTGTTGTGCAGTGGTTGACTCGTCGGTGAGAGGAGCGGTTTGATCTTTGGTGGGCAAACCACTTGAAACTGAATTTGGGGAGGTCTGCATTTGGCCCTGGGAGCATTGTGCGGAAGCAACATGATGTTGCAGCTACTTTGATCAAAATTTGCTGGCGCACAACACCCTCGTTTCAGCTGCAGCTGACCTCTGGAGCTTGCATTGCAGCACCTGCATTGCCTGGTCCCATCTAACCTTTTAGAAAGAAAGAGAGAGCGAGAGAAAGGGACTTTTGATAATTAGAGAGTAGATTATGAGTTGAGGGCAGGTAGATTTAGAAGCAGAAAACTAAAAGCGAAGATCAAAATGGCAGCGTTTACCTGCTAATCTGCCCCAAGAAATAGAACCTTACAAAGCAAACTCGCGCACCTGTAGGAGATAATAATCCTGAAAAACGTCCTGGGGACAGCTAGCAGACAACAGACGCAATGGCGCGTACAAAGCTGATGGAGCTTGCTCGGTTGTCTGGCGGTCTGAGGACTGGTAGCTCGGGTGATGGCAGGCTGGGAGATTGCCTTGATGCTGCAGACAGGCAGGGGGAGGGGGTCTTTGCCAGTACGTCTGGGCTCGATGAAGAGGAATATAGGGTGAGGATTCGTCTCTGAGGGCAACTGGATTGTGCTTGAAAAGGGGCCATCTTAGGGGAACCGAGAAGCATGAGTGTCCCCCTCAAGCGCTGTTCGGTAGATTCCTGCCAGAGAACGTGGACTACTTAAGGGTATCATACCGCAGCTGTGTATGGAGAAGGCATGCGACCAAAGATGCAAACATTCTGCACAGTAAATGCTTCATTCAATGTTTTCTTACTGTGATTCTCAATGTGGGTGCAAAACGTGATACTTCAAAGATTCGCTGTGCTGTGCTGGGCAGCGCTGCTGACCTACAATCTGCAATGGCTGTATCGAATTGTTCTCACTTACTGGGCTGATCATATTCCTAAGTCTGCGGGCCTGCTTTTACAGACCATATTTTGGATTGTCACGGCAAATAGCATGGACTGCTTAACTCTGGTTGTCCGATTGGCTGGGCGTCTTATTGCGTTCTCATTCTGCATCCTGCTCACTTGATCAGTGTACAAATGTCCATCTGAGTACTGAAACTGTTGTTGAAAGAGCGGGTTCAGTTGAGGCGTCCAAACCAGTCAAAGCCTTGATCCTGATTAGAAACCAATCAAGCCCAATGTCTGAAGCTTGACTCCTTCAAGGACTTATTTACCTGGCCCAAACTTTTCCCAGGGATTTTTTGACACACCAAAACGAACCGAACTTGCAGACTTGGATAGCAGGATGCACCAACTGATGAGTGAGCTCTTTTTGCCTTGCTGCAAGACACGGACGTCAACATTTATATTCAGGCAGACGCCTTTTTAAGTTGTGGTTTATTGTCCTTTCAGGAGGACCCTTCGGACAACCAGGACGGCCCCGAGCTGACCCCCGGGCGCAAGCGTTTCCGCACTCAGAAAGCGCTCGAGGCGCTCGAGAGCGAGCTGGTCCTCCCCAGCTGGATGGACGGGACCAAGCTCGACCTGTCTCGTGCTTTCCGGCGCTCCGACTTCCCCCCCGACATGTTTTGCATCCCGTCTAAGTACCTAAAAAGGGCAAAGAAAGAGTACAGAAACGGCTCTTCCCCTGCAGCAGGGGGGAGGAGGATGAAGCGGGGATTGAAGCGGCCGAACAAGGCGGTGCAACAGGCGATCAAGGAGATCCCGCAGGGGATGGCGCTTGCTCTGGCGGATCTGCTTTCGACCGCTTGCTTTCCCGACTTTTGAGCGGTCGTACCTGGTTGCTTTCTTTGCGTAAATTTTTCTACTTTCATTGAGCCAGCGGGCGCCAAAATAAGCCCAAGATAAACCAACTTGGTTTGAATAGTGTGGCTCTTCACATAGAATGGATAGAAAGGATAGATATAAAGTCGTACATCACACAACAATCTGTAAAGACACTTCAGCCATGTAAAGCTGCATGTGTGTCGATACGAAAACAAAGGTCGGTACTATCACCAAGGTGCTTGATAAAGAGAACTCGTAGGGGGCACGTGAATCAGTTGATCAACAGCTGATCGAAAGGATCGATTGGATCTACGTTGTCTGTACAATTGGTCTACTAAGCAAAGTCCGGAACCTTTCATACTGAAGCACTGGGCCCATGCCCCACATACTAAGACGTTCTTAAACCCAGTCTAGATGGATCAAGCCATTAAGCATACATGAACGATTTCGATGCTCGTCACTGGCACTGAGCACATGGTTTATATTTATGTGACTTCAGCGGGGTCGCGGCCGCCTTCACGTAAAGCTAGTTCGCTTCTGGTGGCATGCATGACCGCGTTGTACTTTTGCCGCCGCCGGCCAGCTATATGAGTGCACTACGTATAGCACCGTCTGAATCTAGGTAGATTATACAGCATGATACAGAGCTATAGCTATAAAGGCAGCTGCCAGACAGCGAGCGCGCACTGCATGAGCGTTGGAAGCTGGCTGAAACGCGTGACGCTTTCCAAACAAAATTGACATGCCAGGGGGCCAGACACTGAATTGCCTCTGGACATGGGCACTGATTTCGATCAATAAGTTAGTCAGGACGATTCGAATCTGCTTGGCCGGTCAGCTCGTTGAAGTCTACTCCGCCAATTGCGTGCAGGAACGCGTACACATTGCGAAAACTCAGCTGTTCAATGACTTTCTATCGCTCTTCTGTACTATCAAGCGAGACTCACAGCATTATACTAGGTCGAGCGACAATAAGAATGGGAGCGGCAGTAGTTAGACCGAGGGTGCTGCAGACCTATGAAAATGGACGTGCTTCCACTCCGCTAAGCCCTTTCCATCTCTTTTCCGCTGCCACACCCTCGTTTCCTGCAAAGACAGACGGGACGCCTAAGCTCAGTTTACGGTCAAAACTACCCATGTCGGCGGATCAAGCATTGGCTGAATTTTGATCCCTTATGCGTTCACGCATTCCAGATTGACCATTCTGAGTCAACCTACACTTCTGACGTCAGACGTTGCAAATCAGAGACTCGAGTCAAACCTTCCAAGCTTAAGGTCGCACTGACGTCACCTCCGGCATCGTAGCCGTTCACAACCCAAACTACACGTCCCCTGCCTGCTGACGCAAGCACCGGACATCCAATAGCAACAAATGACGTCAGCAAGAACCCGCGCATACCTGGTGCGCCGACGTGAACCCTGTCTTCGAGGACCCCACGTCTTGTTGCAACCGGACGTACGTCACGACCGCGACGTCTCCATAAACGGACACTTTGGGGGAGGAGATGGTGGACTTTGGCCGAATCAGCGCGAGCGATTCCGGGGATGCGGCGTCCGCAACGGGTTTCTTGAGGTCGAAGTAGAACTTGTGGAAGCCGAGGCCTTCCGCTAGGTGGCCTGGACGGTACCGGAAGACTGCCATTTCAGTCATGTTTTCCGCCTTCAAAGGAACTTATGATTTTCCGTAGAAACATTGATCGGACTTGTGGGACGTTTCTGAGCGACGGTCTTCTTGAGGTCGAAGTAGAACTTATGGAAGGGGAGGCCTTCCGCTAGGTGGCCTGAACGGAAATGGAAGACGTCGGAAGTCGAACGGTATGATTCCGCCAACTTGTGGAAGTGAAAGCATTGCTTGATCGAAGTAGAGGTTTCGCTTGGTGGCCTGGACGGAAACGAAAGACGGTCTGTGTCTCAAATTATAAGTCCGCCGTCGAAAGGTGGCCTGTACGGAAACCGAGAGATGTCTAGATTCTCAATGCATGGTCCCGCCATCGAAGGAAGTGAAACCGTTGCGTGGTTACATCAAATAAGCTCGTAGGACGCTTCTCCCGCAAGACAAGCAGAAAAGAAAAAGCCCATTTTCTTCTAGAAGTGCCAGAAACCCTCCTTTCCCTTCTATCGGGCTTGCAAACCGAAACAACGTAGACCACCTCTTTTCTGTTCAGCAAGGCCTCTTCTCTTCTATTTCCATTCGAGTCGCTCCGCCTTCCGCCTTGAAATCAGAGGAGGCCACTCGACTTGAATGAGGATTGAGATCGCAGCGAACACGGAACGGAACGCAAACGGGAATCGCGACCCCACCTTGCGCCTCCGGCTCAAACGCCGTCAGCTTTTCGTCGCACAGCTTCGCATAAGCCTCGTAGTCACCGCCGTCGATAGCGTCCAACAGCATTTGGGTGGCCTCCAATAAGTTGGCCTGCAAAGACCGGCAAAAAGTAAGCAGTCCATCTAACCTATTTCTCTCTTCTTCTGTCGGGGGGCGAAACGCTCACTTTGCTTACTTGATCGAAGAAACTTTTCCTGAAGAGCGGTGACAATGAAGAAGGGTATGTTTGACCAGCGACGCTGAGTTCTGCCATAAAATGTGGGACTTTTCAGAACCTCAGAATTCAGTATGGAGGGTGCCATGATCGGAAGACGAAAACTGGTGTTTGGATATGAGTCACTAACGAAGACGATACTGGTCAATCCTCAGAAACATTACTTTCTGAATCGACATCGAGCACACGCTGCTGACGACATTCACAAATGTTCGCACAATGTTCGCTCGTATATGCATTCGGCGCCTGTTATTCTCAGAAGGCTCCCCAAGAGTTGGGGGCTGCAGAGGATTAGGAAAGGGAAAAGCCATCGCGAATCAAGTGCACGAGCCCACCGCACAACATCATGTTCGAGTCCTCCGGGACCGAAGTTTCGTGGCGGCTCACCTGTTGAAACTCTGTAAAGAAGGGCTGGATGCTCCGAAAGACATCCTCTTTACTCCGAGTGGCAGACACCTTCACAACAAGAACAAAGTCCGGATGTCAAGCAAAGGGCTCTTACGGGTCTGAGTTTTGAATTGCACAACTCGCTTTAATGCTTCGCTTCAGAAAGCACTGATTGGATTCAGAGTGTTAGCAAAGCCAGAAGAGCAGGAAACGGTGGTTGGAATCGGACTCGATGATTAAGCGTCGGTCACATGTCCTTGCCTAGAACGACGACTCAAAAGTAGTCTGGTAAGTCTACTATGCCCTAACCGCAGTATCCTTCAAGACAGGCGCCCCGGGAACGGGTGGGGTTGGCTTGGTGGTTAGGGCCGGTTGGACTGAGGAATGCGTGAAATGTTGGGTTAGAGCTTTTAAATCGGTTGCACTTTTGTTAGGGCACACAGCTGTTAGGGCACACAAGAGTTCCCAGTATCTCAAAACGACGAGACGGCTGTTCAACAGGGACACTTGCTCGCCAATCAGAATGGCTCTCGTACCTTCTGGGAGATATGGGCTCCGCAATCGTGGATTGTAAAAGCTTTCAAATAATGCTGCTGTAAAGAAAATTTCGGTCGTAAGCATGCTAGAAGTCATCGTCTTTACAACGATTCGACTGTTCGACTGACGCGTTCAAACGTCAGTCTTACTTTGGTGGTCTAGAATCGACCGGCCTCAAACTAGAAACCGACGCCAATACGCCTAACTTGAACCAAGATCTCTTGGGCAAAGTGGAACTACACTGGCCAATCAATGGACACTCTCGACCAATGTCCACTTTAAACCGCTCTTTCTTGCCCGGGCCTTACCTTTTTCACCTTCCCTAGGCCATCGTAATGGTCCACGACGGGCACGCTTTGGTTCACGAACGTCTTGAAGCGCTTCCGTATGCTTTCCATGTTGTCGTCGGACCGCCCGGACGACTTGCCCCGGTCTAGGAGCCGCGCCTCCATGACTTCTTCTGGGCAGTCGAAGAAGAGAACGAACTCTGGCTGGATGCCGGTCTGCAACAAAGAAGAACGGCAGGTCAAAAAAGAACTGGCTACGCACCGTCGAGAAAAAAGAAGGTCGAGAGAAGGACAGCCTCAGGGCGATCGAAGAGAATAGAATACCGGCTGCAGTTGATCGGCAGAGGAAGGCAGCAGTCAACGAAAACAACTTGTAAGAGTTGATACACGAAGGCAGGGAAAGAGGAGAGCAGAATAGAACACATCAAAGGCTGCGGGCCGATCGAAGACCGTCTCGGTGGGCAGTGCAAAGCAATCTGGCCGGGTCAGTTTGTTCTTGGTTGCCCACATCCCCTACTGCACGTCAATCCATATGAATCTGGGCAGATTGTAAAGACGAATCAAACCTCCGACACCCATCCCAATCCAACCTTCTTTCAACGCTGCCCCGTTCTACCCTTGAATCCACGCGTCAACGAGTTACGCGGATGAGACACGCTTACTTTCCCATATTGCCTCCTTTTCCAATTCTTGCGGTTGTCACAAGGCTGACCCAGATACGCGGACCAGACCTACCTCTCTTTCAAACGCGGCCCTGTTCTCGTCGTTACGCGGGAAGCCGTCGATGAGGAACTTGTTCTTGCCGCTGGCGGCCATCGCGTTTTGGAGCAGTCGCACCGTCACCTCCGAGGGCACAATTTTGCCCTCCTTGATCATGGTCGCAATCATGTCCCTGTCAAAAGATGACGTCAGCAATTGGTGAGGTGATGGGGCTTTTGCAGCAGTCGTACCGTCACCTAGGGCACAATTTTGCCCTCCTTGATCATGGTCGCAATCATGTCCCTAACAGAGGATGACGTCAGCAATTGGTGAGGTGATGGGGCATTATGCAGCAGTTATCCCGTCACCTCCGCAGAGCACAATCTTGCCTCCTTGATTGACGTAGAGAACGAGGACAAGTTCGATCAGGAAATGCAGGTCTTGCCCTCCTTGATCATCGTGGCAATCCTGTCCGTGGGAGAAAATGAAGTCAGCAATGGGTGAAAGGAACGAGGATGACGTCAGGAAATTTGGCTGGTTCTCGAAATGCACCAGTCATGCCAAGTCTTGAACGAAGCTTCTCGGGATTGGAGGATCTGTGAAAGACATATCCACTACTTGATTACAAATGGTTTGGCAGCCCATGAGGCGAAGTGGAGGAGCTTACCCATACTGAGACCCCGATTTCATCTCGGCTCTCAGCAGGTCCCCAGCGCTAAGATGCACAAAGCCGTACTCTCGAACAATATTCTCGCATTGGGTGCCCTTCCCACTTCCGGGGCCGCCTGTGCACCCAGGAAATGCGTGTCAGCGGTTTGCCCTTTTGAATTGAGAATCTAGGGAAAACGTTCAATATATTCCTTCTGCGACAGTCGACTGGAAGTCGATGTTCAGTCCTTTAAGGAATGACAAGGTATCTACTTCGAACCTGCACCCAAAGCAATGCCTCTCCGCTCTTTTGACCAGTCCATTGGAGATGAGACTGAAACATTATCGATAAGAGGTTGTTTGGCAGACAGCACTCTAATGCTTGAAAAGACCAATTCGTGATGCACTATTGGCGCTCACCTAGTACAAAGATTACAATTGGCTTCAGGGGCGACTTAGCGGGGGGCTGCTCGCCCGAAGTGGAGGCCGCATCCTGCAACAACATCTCCGATGTCATGAGCTACAGTACAAAGAGTGGCTTGTTTTCGCGCCGCAGCACGCTACGCTGACTCAAAACCCCGGGTCAATTTGGCGAGGCTTTGAGACGGTTTTCGGGTCCGGCCAAGTCGACCAGGCAGCCAGCTGGGTTGTGATGATTGTAAGGACTACCAGGCGGGGCAACAGATGCAACAGCTGCTCACGAAAATCTTTCAGGCAACAGATCCAGGCAACAGGCGCAACTGCTGCTCACGAAGATGTTTCGGAACTTTGGGGATGCAGCACAGCAGAACGAGCGAGCAAGAGCAGGGGCGGGCCCCGATCCCGGCTTGATTTGATCAGCATGGTACGTCTAAGTCAACACAAGCGGCACGTGCAATGTGATTGACCAAGGCAAATGCCTGCGAAGGGAAAAGGATGTGGGGCGTACCTCTGCTTGAACTATTGAGAGGGGAGTGGAGCACAGTGTGGTGAAACCTGCCGCTGCCAGGCCCCACGAAGCAGCCCAACCCAACTGCAAGATAGAGCCAAAATCGACTTTTGCGGGGCGCAGATTGCTACCTTACATAGGCCCCTGCCGCACGTTCGAAATAGCTTGCATCTTGCATCTTGTCAATGCTGTCCTTTCACGGTCGCTTCTTTCAACGTTGTTGCCAGGAGACCCGTCTCGATGCATGCTGCGATGCGCGCTGGGGGCAGCCGTTCTGTTCGAATGATGGAACTCACTGACAAAGCTTGTCAGAACAGACAGCTTGATTTTAACTTGATGTATAGGCCAGCACTTCCATATGCCTGACTCAGTCCAGGCAACCTCTATTATTGGGCCACTAAAGCCTTTGCATGCAATCTAAAACGGTCGCATCCTTCGAATAGAAGTGGCCGTACGATCAGATGCAATTCCCAGGACTCGTACTCAAAAAACTTCTTACCAAGCAGTAAGTTTATCTTGTCCTGTCTACATTCCTAAACTCGAATATCGAAGAAGCGAACTTGAGGTTTCACCTTGGTTCTGTGGCTGTCCTCATGGCTAGCACTGGTCAAACCAACGCAGTCCTGCGCGGTGCTCGTGCCAAGGGGATAAACTGGGGCGGCGCCCAAAGCCCCAGACAGAGCCCTCACAATCTGCATAACGGGGTTGCATAATTTGTACCACCAGGTTAAACATTTTGTACCACCAGTCTTGTTGAAAATGTGATGGTTGGATGATGAGCGGTTCGTTGATGCCCGTTAGCCTTGGCGCCCTGGTCGAAACTCCAGCGGAAGAGTGACAAAAAAAATCCTTGGAGAAATGCAGATTGCACAACGAAAGTATTCTACGATTTTAGCACCACCAAACTGATTGTGGATTGGCATTGCAGCCTCTGTTTCGGGTCGAAAATGCGCTAATAGGGGCTCTGCATTGAAATCGATGCAGACCACGAATGACTGCATCTGCAAGCTACTGCTTACGAAGCACTCTACGGTGGTGAAATATAAAGTTGTCTTGGCAACTCCGGAAAGCAGTTAGAATTGTTCACGTTGTGGATCGAGCGTTCTTTGCAAGTTTGCAGATCTAACGATCTAAATTTTCAGCAAGTGTGTCCATTTGCCTGAAAGAGCCAAGCATATGCTTTTCGCTACAGTTGATGAACACCAAGTGCCAACCCTCAGTTAACCCCAAATGAGGCATAGATTGCTTTTCACATTTCACCCAACAACACCCGAAACCCCTGAATCTTTCAATCCAAGCAGCAGCACACCTACTTTGTCTCTTTCAGGCAGGAGCTGAAAGTGGTGGACTGCATATCGCAAGGGGTGATTGGTGGCCAAGAGCCTCAATAGGCTGCATTTTTGGCCCATGAAACGGTTGCATGGCGCTAGGTGGTGCTCTTCGACAAATGCTTGTCATCCGCGTTGCAAGCAATGAACACAAGCAACCAATGAGGGTCAATGCAGATCTGTGGGCAACAACTCGGTCTTCATACAGAGAGGCCAACCACACCTTCAGATCCCCACTGGGTCCATTGCCCGCATAGACAGACCTTCTCAGCAAGGCCTGCAGCATCCGTTGAGAAGCCATCTCCACCAACAACCTGGGCTCCAATGTCGACTCTGCAAGCGCCCCTTAAACTGTAACGCAGGCTGCCTGAGCTAAACTTAGAATGCAATGCAGCCAAATGCCAAATGTCACTGCATGTTGTGCACCTCCGGAACCATTGACTTACCTCCGAGCGCGCGCGCACGCGCGGATTCACCTCTTTGAAACTAGGGTTTGCAACTTGCACCTCGCTGACACTGTCGCACCTAGCTCAGCCATCTTGCACCTGTTTCAGCTGGCACAACTTGCAGGGCGGCCTTGTTGCCGCTGGCACCAAACGCTGTGGTCGCCAGAGCTCCAAAGAGCTCTTCCAAGGAGCTCACGCAATGTTTGAGCGGCCCATCTTGCAGCGGGACAGTCCATGACGTTCGACAATCTCACTTCAATGATGTTGAGAGCTCTCTGCATGGTTGAAATATTTGAGCTCTGATAAAGTGTTGCTCACCTCTAACAAAGGTGCTGACACAGAGCTGTGCGGAGGAAGATACTTGGAAGCAACTCCCGGACTGTACATTCGAACTCCTGTTATGAGCGAGCGCCAAGATTCTGTTCTTTTGCTTTTTGTGGACTTCGAGACACCACCAGATATCTGCAACCCACGAATGACACTTTGACAGCTGCAGAAGTTCCTTTTGAGGGATTGAAAAGCGTTACAGAATGCAGACAGCTGCACGAGCTGCTCCATCAGAGCTCTAATGAGCTCCAAGAAGGAAAATGAACCGCCAGGGCCGGCAACAGCGGCAAAGTGCCAGCCCCACTCCAATCCTGTTGGAACCACCCTTGGACTTGAAGTCTGCTCATTCTGGAGATGCTTGGCCGCAACATGAGGCGCCGCAAAATTCTCATGGGAGAAGGGCGGCGAGTCCGTGCAAGGAGAATGTGTGGGTGCCGGCGGGGCGAGCGGGAGCAGGGGTGCAGGTGCAAAAGGAAGATGCTGAGGTAAGACAAGCAAGAGAGTGCCCTTCGTAATCTTTGTGACCTGATCCGAGTGTGAGGAGTGTCAGCATTGGAGCACTCAGTTAGGTGGTCAAATGGAGCAGCGTACTGGCGGTATGAATGTACGTGTGCTCTCGCCTTTTTAAAGAACCGGTTCATGGCGGAGCGAAGGTGTTAACTTAGAGCGGCAGTGGTCGAAGAAAAAGTATAAGCACTGATGACATCAACAGAGTGTGCTTCTTATATTATCTCTGATCTGAAAGGAGTCTTTGTGCGGGAACCAGGTACTTGAAGGACTATGATTCCTGTTGCACTTGTCCGTTCGTGTGTCCTCCTTGATTACTTACGTGGCGACTTTGCCAGGGATACTCAACCGCAGCCTGTTCTCCATGTGACATTGGCTGACTCCTAGGTCGATTTGAACTGAGAAACAATCTTCATCCAAGCGTTTTGCTCAAGGCAGACAACGTGGCTACTATTTCACAAGGTCTCCCACTGGCTCAAGTGTAGAGAGATCCGGTTGCCTTGAAACTGTTGGACTCTGGTGTAAGAGACTTGTCTATCAATCTGGAGACTGGCATCCACACTCGTCACTCTCCAGGCAAACTTGGTGCATGACCAACTTTGGGATCTGAGGGAACAGTCAGATGCGGGACTCATGCATTGAAAGCAAGTCGCACTTCACACCTCCTGAGTTGGCACTTGAGCAGTACGATCCAGAAACAGAGCGCCACTCCTGCATTCGCAGAACCAGGAAAACAGCAAGTTTCTCAAGCACATTGACGGACGAGGTTCGCCAAAGTCACTGCGAGAGCTGGTGGGGAACAGCACCCCAGCTCTGCAGATACACATCACTTCCCCTGGCAAAGCACGCGAGGCGCAACCGGCGATCGGGCCAGCCGGGCAGTCAAAGGATGGCGGAGCGGAACGGTTGGAGGAAAGTGGGGGTGAGACATATTCGCTTGGCAGTTTCCTCATGGTAAACCGCTGCTTAGCAAGAAGGGCAGGAACATCTTCAGCTCGACACATGGCCTTTGCGCTGACGTTGTTTACTTCGCTACTGAGCACAAAAGGCAGGAACATTCGCAGGAGCTGAGCTCTTTATTTGCAAATCATGCGTCGACCAGAGCAAAGTCGGTTTAGGAATCCTCCGCATGGCAGGCCCTCTTGTACATGTTTTTCCACGAACATTGCAGCCCGAAGATGAAAGCAACCACAGCCAGACCCGCTTGTCACCATCCCTCGAGATGGTCTTCTGAGCACAGTGTCGACACATCGTGGCGGTATTTCGAACAACGAAACGAACAAACGTAACAAAGCATTTTTGAATCCTTGTTTGCAGCTATGCTCCCAGTGTTTGCCGAGTTTCGGCTCCCCTCTGCGCGTCGGGGGGGCACTCCTGAAATGGGAGCGGTGAGGGGTTCTGCGTCGCTCGCTAGACCGCTCAGCAGTGGCCGAATTATCTTCGGGGGAAGTCGTCCAGTTAGTAGGCAGGATGGTCTCCGGCCTTCCACCGAACGCTCGGACTTCGGACGCGGCTTACCGTCGTTGGACGCGAAGAAGCAACTCAAATCTGCGCGGGTTGCGGACGGGCTCCGAGCAGAACTCGGACGGAATATGGACCGAGTTCCGGCAAACTCCGGACGGATCCTGGCGGACTCCGAGCCGGATTCGGACACGGACTTGGACAGAGAGGTCGCCGAGGGCTTCAGACGGCGTCCGAACACGCGGCGAACTCCTGAGTTTGTGTCTGGCAGAAACACCTCGGACAGCCAGGAGTCGTCACTTGGCGGACCCTCGCCGGAAACCCTCCCACCATACAGCCGTCGGAACACAAGCCCGTTGGTCCGATCGCGATCCAGCCCGCATCGGGCCCGAAGTGCGGTAAACATTTACCCCATTAGTCTCGAGCAATGCCCCACGAGTCGATGGGCCATCGATTCCGAGACGGACTCCGCTTTCGACGAGAATCTGGCCCGGATCGCGTCGCTCGTCCGGAGGAGTCGACCGGCCACTTCGCTAGGGTTGGCGCCTAAGGCCCAAAGTGCCCGGGGAAGCCCTCACCCGGGCATGCACAGCAGCGAGATTTGGGGCAGCTTGAACGAGCGCGCGCGGAAAGTCGCGGCGGAAAGCGCGGAGGAGCTGCAGAAGAGGCGGCGCCGGAGGTCGAGTCCCGAGAAGCACTCGGAAGGATTCGCACCCAAGGTGAGAAGCTAGAGGGTGCTTGGTGCGAGGCCCTTGACCGGTGGTCCGCTTGGCAGTAGACTTCGTCAGGAATCTGCTTTTCACCCTTTTGACTCCCAAGTGTAGGGCTCAATAGTGGGCGTGTTTGTCGACCTTTCGTTCGTGAACCACCTTCGGATCATTTCTAGATGACAGATGAGTCGCCGCCAGCAATATCAACCGGCCTGGCTGCTTTCGCCCCAGACTGTTCCTCTGATTGATCGATGCACGATCAGAATAGTTTGTTGCGATCCAATAGAATCTAGACTTGATTTGAATAATAGTGTCTAGAGTTATCACGTTTACTAAGGTTACTTCTCGCAGGTTCGAGCGTCGTCCGCGCCTCTGTGGAACCCCCGCGTCACGCGACATCGGCCTGACGCGGCCCCGGCGAATGGCGACGCGCCAGGTGGCAGGCAGTCGAGCCTGTGGGCGTTCCACCCGCCCGCGGACCAGGCGCTGAGGAACGCGCGCAGCGCGGCCGCGGCGCGGCTGCGACAGGACATCGAGTTATATAGGGAGAACAGCTTCCAGCGGGAGATGCTGCAGCAGCGAGTTGGTGAGCATACCTCAATGCGCTTGCTCTGACGAGCCCCCTTTTCTGCATTCTCAGACTCTACATTGTGAAAATCTGTGTGGAACAGAGGGGCATTGAGCTCGGCTGCCAGCGGGAGACACTATACAGTGAGTTGGTGAGGCGTGCCTTCCGTTTGCTTGCTCTGACGATTGTCAAATCCTTACGATCGCTTTAGGGGCTCGAATTCGTGAAGCCCTTTCAGTCCCGGGTTCGTAGAACCTTGTTTGCCATCGATGTGAACGAGAGACGGCTGCAAGCCGTAGGGTTTAAATCGGCTGACCGGACTTTCTGTTTCAGTATATTGAAACGTCAGATTCGTAAAGCACTCTCCTGATGTGCTGGAACAATCACCTCGCAGCTTTCTCCCAGCCTCTCGCCGCAGTCGTCTTCTCAGCATCTTTACGTTTATACGATGCATCGTCTTCTTCCAAGCTTCCTATGGATATCTTACCCCTTTCCTTCCCAAGTTACGGTGTTTTCGAAGGTTTTGCGCGGTGTTCGAGCAGTGCAGCCAGTGCGTCAACTATGCCACCCTCTTCTTTCAAGTCCCAACTTCCGGCACCTGATCTTAGACCGTCAATTGGCTGATTGCGTACTTGGAAAAGAATGGCTTTCAAGGGTGGCAGGTTGACGCCAGAAGCTCTCACTAGAGCACATCCGTTACGCCTAATGTTTCTAATCATACAGAAGGCTTAAATGCAGTCACGCCTTGTAATGCAGATAGTCACAGGGAAGAAGCGCTACAGCAGCGGCGACAGCTGGTGGAGGCGACGGGCGATTTGCTAGAGCGGAACAAGTCGAACCTGGAGCAACACCGGGCGGAAGAGCGGAACCGGCGGATCCTGGAACGCGCGCAAGCGCACCAGGAGCGATGGACCGCGATCGTGGAGCGCCACGTGGACAATCAACGGCGGGAGGAGGACGCACGTGACGAGTTGATACTGCTGCTGTCGAAAGAGGAAGAGGTGGGTGTCTTTCAACTCTGAGCAAGCTGAACAAAGTCGTGCAAGCCACGTTTCTTTCTTATAACTATGTTATAAGAGGCTTCAAGTGGTGCTTCTTCTTAAGAATGGTTCAAAGCATGTAACTTTCGATCATGGGGTAAGAATGACGACTTAAAAGACGCTTCAAATAGTGATCTCCACTGTCCTTTTCACACGCCATTTCTGGGTTCGAGTCCGTCACTCTAGTGACGGTTATCCGGTGCTATCCGTACCGTTCAGGTCGCTTAGAAGTCCGGTCCCCAGAATTCTTGTCCTGAATCGCCTCTTCATTTGGCGCAAACCATCCCCATAAACACGTCTTTTGCTTTTTCAGGAGGACCGGAAGGCCGAAGCGAAGGAGCGCCTTCGACTTTTCAAGATAGAAAGGTGCGTGGCCCTTTCTGATATACTCAATTCCTACCTAGGAGTCTCCCTTCTCTTTGCTCTGCATCCTGTCGTCCTTTCTGCTTCTCTCACATTAACCTCTACGTCTCGACGTAGGTTTTTTGGCTTGTGTATCGCATGCACCCCGAGACCGTAGGCCTAGGTTCCGCCGGAAAAGCAGCTGCGGAAGAAGAACCCAGCGGATCCCGCGGGAACAGGATGGCCTTTCCCTCGTGGTCAAGTTTCATAAGATCGGTCTGAAAGCCGTGTTGGATAACTTACCATGCAATCAGGAACTTAACCTGTTATTTATTTCTGATCAGGGCTTCCTGCCGTCCAAACGACGATTGACGGAGGCTCCTCAAAGCCCGACTCGTGAATCTCCTTGCTTGTGGATGCCCCTTCTGCTTCCGCGTCCTTTTGTTTGGCCAACAAGTTCGCAAGACGTTTCCGACTCGTATCTGAGACCGTCACTCATAACTCTCTTGTAATGTCTCAACCCGTACCTTTGTAGAAAGCTCCAAACCCTGTTAAACGGCGTTGACGATCGGTCCCGCACTCTTTTGCAATCAGCACCCTGATTCCGTGGACCTCAAAGGTAGTCGGACCGAATTCCTCGATGTTCTCAAGTCACTGGATCTTACTCGTTTTCCTCAGGGGTCTCCATACCCATACAGACGAAGCTCACGCACAGTCAAAGGTACATCGCCCTCCACACGGAGAGACGCGACCCCAAAACTAAGATGCTCAAACCCAGGATCTATTGTTTGAATCCTTAGGGCCACGACCTTATACCCCAGAACCACAGTCCTAGAAATTCAGAGTTAGAATCCTGAATTACGAAATCCTGGCAGTGGACGACCCTGGTCGCAACCCGAGGCCTTCTCCAGCTGCTGGGCCGAGACGGTGAACTTTCAACCCCAGATCTAAGATCCGAACCCTAAACCTCTATCCAAACCTGAACCTTAAACCCCAAACCCCAAACCCCTATCCTGGCAGGCACCTCTGGTAGACGAAGCTCGTTGCGCTCGGCGGCCGGCTCCAGCTGCTGGCGAAACGGTGAAGCGTCCAAAAGACTCAATCTCTGGGCCAAAATCTTAAACCCCAAAATCGAGCTCAAACTCCAGCACCATTGAAAAGCCTAAACCCTCAACCCTGGCAGGCGCCGGTGGTGGACCACGCTCGTCGCGCTCGGCGGCCGGCTCCAGCTTCTAGCGGAGACGGTAAAGCTTCAAGTTCCCCATTCAAAAACCGAAACTCTGGATTCCAATCCTAAACCCCAAACAATAAACCCTGAACCTCAAACCCTGGCAGGCGCCGCTGGTGGACGACGCTGGTCGCGCTCGGCGGCCGGCTGCAGTTGCTGGCCGAGACGGTGAAGGCGCAGCGCGAGATCCGGTTGCGCGAGCAGCGGCGCCTCGCGGCCGCGCTGTACATCCAGGACTGGTTCCGGCGGGTGCGCAAGGTGCTCATCTGGAAGCGGCAGAACGCAGCGGCGCGGAAGATCCAACGGTGCGTACCGGAACTCCTTCTAAGGGACGGTGACTTCGCAAAGAAACACGCCGAAGTTCTTTCAATTTGAAGTCTGCATATGGCTCTGGAGTGCGGAAGGTGCTCATCCGGAAGCGGCAGAACGCGGAAAATCCAACGGTGCGTACCGTAATTGCCTTGCAGAGGCCGGTATCGGCATTACAAAGCCGACTTTCTGTTGATGTTCTGTACTAGAAGTCTGCATGCGACTTTGAGGATAATCTCCAAAATCTGGAACCGGCGGGTGCGCAAGGTCCTCATTGGGGAAGCGGCAGAACGCAGCAGCGCGCAAAATCCAACGGTGCGTACTGTGATTGCCTCCCAGAGGCCGTGCTTTGCTTAAGAAGCGGGATTTTGATTGAATCTCTTAGCTAGTTCCAACGACTTCCGATGTTGGAACCGGCGAGTGCTGAATGTCATCATCTGGAGCGGCAAAACGCGGCGGCCCCTAAAATCCAGCGCTACGTATCGGGATTGCCTCTCAGAGGCCGTAATCTTGAACAAAAGACTCCGAAGTTCGTTTGTTTCAAAGTCTGCATACGACTCTGGATATTGGGACCGGTGGGTGCGAAAGGTCCTCATCCGGAAGCGGCAGAACGCGGCTGCCCGAAAAATTCAGCTGTGCTACCGTAAATTGCCTATCAGAAGCCATGATTTTGCACAGAAAGAAGCCGAAGTTCTTCTGATTAGAAGTCTGCATATGACTTTGGAGATTGGAACCGGTGGGTGTGGAAGGTGCTATCTGAAAGCGGCAGAATGCGGCGGGCAGGAAGATTTAACGGTGCGCCCCCGACAATCTCTTAGAGGCCGGGTTTTTCACTTTGGAAAGCCGAATCTCTGTTGAAATTCTGAAGTGAAAGCCAGCATGCGACTTCGGAACTATGGAGCCGCCGGTGCGGAAGATCCTGGTTTTGTTGCTAGAAGAGTGTTGGGGGCTCCAACGCAAAGTACACTCAGATCTTTTCCGCTGCATGAGCTGAGGACGGGCGGCGAAGCGAAAGCAAAAGAAAGGGAGACTGAAGTAAAAAGCAAACCAACGAAAGACACGAGAGAAGAGGAAGCAACATGTTAGGATGCTGATTATTACATCCTTGTTCTTCAGGTTCACCCGGGACGTCGTCTTCGCCCAGAAGGATCGGCGGCGTAAGCGGTACGCAGGCCTGATTGCCATGTTTTTGGGCGACCTCCAAAGGTCCCAGGCGCTCATGCTTGCGTTCCGGACGTTCCGGCAAAGGGGTGAGCCGCTGCCGTTCCGTTTCTGTCACCGCTTCTGTTCATCTTTGTTTCTTTTCAAGACTACTTCCCTCTCTTTTCTGTTCAGATCTTGTCGCGGTCCATTCTTGGCCATCGTTTAAAAATCTCCATCGCAGATTGGCAGATGAAGGAGGGAGCGCGGCCGGCGCAATCAAAGCTCATTCTTTTCAGAATCACGCTGATGGATCAGAAACCCGCCTGAATTGAGCTGACCACCCACTAGACCCTAGCTAAACCCCTTCCGTTCCTCAACAGTGATAACATTCCAGCGCCTCGTGGGGCGCGGCCGGCGCAACTAACGCTGACTCTTGTCAAGACCATGCTTTAACGGGAGCTAAACCCAGCATGATTTGAGCTGACCACTCATTAACCTCCAGCTAAACCCGTATTCGTTCCTTCACAGTAATGACGATCCAGCGCGTCGTGGGGAGCGGCCGGCGCAACCGACTCTAAATCATGTCAAGTTTACGCACGAGATGCGTAAAATCCCGCCTGATTTTGAGCTGACCACGCACTAAACCCCAGCTAAACCCGTTTTCTCTCCTCCACAGTGATGACGATCCAACGCGTCGTGGTGCTGCGCACTTTGCGCATCCGGGCGCAGGTCTCCCTGGTGCTGCGCCAGTGGGAGGTCGCCGAGGAGAACTGGATCAAGACTCACGAGCTCGCTGAGCTTCAGGCGACCACGAAAACGCCCGCGCGCAGCCGCCGCGTTACGCGCGCGTCTGGCGCGGCCGCGGTCGCGGCCGCGGACGGCCCGCGCTCGGCCGCGTCCTCGGACCCAGACACCCGGCGGTCGAACACGGGGGATGGCGCGCGCGCGAGCGTGGTTCCGCCGGAACCGGACGGCAAGCGGAAGTCGGTTCAAATCGCGGACGGCCGACGCTCGACCATAAGCGGGAATATGCCGAGCGCGGACGTCCGGCGGGCGAGTGCGGCCCCGGTTTCAAAACTGCCGTCGAGCCGCACCTCTATTGCGGACAAGTGAGTGGGGATCGACCTTTCGTACTCCGGTCTGGTCGCTGCCTTGCAGCTAGTACGCCCGGGGACCCAATCCTTGCAATGTAAACGATAGGCGTTGCGCGCATCGAAACCTGTTTGAGCACACGTGTTTTAATGGCCAGATTGCAATCACCGTTACACTTGTGAAAGCTGTGTGATGATTCCGGTCCGGTTCGTGCCTTCATTTTCAATCGTCCATGTCGTACATTCCCAAAGTACCATTTGTATAAAAATAACACGGATCCTCCGAGTTTGTCCGTTGTGTTTTGAATGTACTTTACTTTTGTTTTGCCCTTTCTTCTTCGCCCCTTACTGCTGCAAAAGCAGTCGTCTTCTTTGCTTGTCTTCATCTATCCCGGTCTTTTCTCGTGTCCTTGTCGCCTGATTGCTAGACGCCCTTTCCCAACGTTGCAGAGCCCCCAGAGAATCGTCAAAAGAAACGCTCGCCACAGTGAGCCCCGGTAGTGAGCACCGCCCTCTTGTGTCGTCCCTTCGCTCCGTTACCCTGCTAATTGCTTGCTTACGAAGCGCCCAAAAGCAACAGTAAGCGCCGGTAGAAGCACCGGGCTTCCTGCGGTTAATTTGGCTCCCCTAATGCCGTCTTTCTTCTGCTTAGAGTGGGCGTCCGGGTCTGCCTGACGCCTGCCGGTGCCTCCAACGGCGTCACAATCCAACGGTCTCAATCGCGGACGGCGGTTTTGCGAGGGTCATGGCACCGTGTAGTCGGCTTTGTCAAAGCATGCTACGCTCACTTTTCAGATACCCTCATACCCCCAAAATTGCAGAACCCTGTTAACCTCAAATTCCTTAACG
The DNA here is from genome assembly GCA_000708835.1 of Klebsormidium nitens. NCBI lineage: Eukaryota > Viridiplantae > Streptophyta > Klebsormidiophyceae > Klebsormidiales > Klebsormidiaceae > Klebsormidium > Klebsormidium nitens. The sequence goes on from DF237492.1 coordinate 19,371, forward strand.
GAATCACCCGGTGCATTGAACGCAGGACCCTGGGGAGATTTTCCGCCAAGGGCAAACCCGCCAAGGTCGACCCCGGCGAAAGGCACCGGGCGCGCTTTTCGAGCTTACGAACCGTCACCTTCTTGTGGGCTTTCTCTGGAATCGAGCCCTTCTTTCCTCCTGCTCACGGAATCCTTCGGTGTATGAACGCAGGACTTTGGGAAGGATCCCCGTCAAGGGCAAACCCGCCAAGGTCGACCCCGGGGAAAGGCACCGGGCGCTCTTCGACCTTCGGGACGGCGTTCTGGGCCCTGAGTACGTTTCGTCCGGCGTCCACGTTCCCCCGCACATACAGGAACAGGTCACCAAAGATTTCTGTATGCGGAAGCGGCGCGCCCACGTGAAAGTCCTGGAGGCGTACAAACTAGAGCGGGCGGAGCAGCAGCGCGCGGCGCGCGACGGGGAGATGATGGCGCGCGCGAAGCTAGTGATGCAGGGGAAGGGGACCGCGCGGAAGGGAGCGGAGAGCGCGCCCGTGGAGGCAAGTAGCGCACACCTTGCTTGCTTTGGAACGTTTACAATCGTAGGCACAGTCTCCGCACTCTTAAGAAGCAATCTATGACAAGTTGAGACAGAATCACACGGCCAAGCGGGCAAACGCGTCACAGATGACCAAACCGGGGCCGCTGACAACGTCATGTCCTTTCCTCCTGCGAGCGAAAGGGCCGGTTCATTCCCTTGGGGCTCGAATGCTCGCGGCTTCTGTTGAAATCCGGATACACCCAATCTCACGCCCTTGCGCACCAATTGGTTTGCAGGCGAAGCGACCGGCGTTCCCTCCCCGTTTGCGCGTCCTCGCCACGCGCCAAGAGCTGCACGAGATGATGGTCGAAGGCCTAGCCAAGGCAGCGATCGAGGGCCTCGCAGCAAATCTGCCCGGGGACTCCCTTCCGGTCTCCGAGTCCGGAACGCCACTGGTAGGAAGCACCCCGGCAGGATCGAAAAGGTCGTCGGGCGGTTCGCGGCGCGGCACGCGAGAAGCGCAGGTGAATAAACTGAGTAGTTGAAAGCCTTGGTCTGTGAGATCAAGATACAAGGCTTTGTATTTTAGGTTCGAAAGATTCGCTCCAAGGGATCTCTATCTTCTCTTTGTCTTAGGCCTATGCTGAATCAGCCCATTCCCCGTGCTGGAATAATGTAGATTCTCTTAGACTGATAGTCAACATGCTCCACACTTATACCCACCCTATACAACGAAGTAACCTCGCCCGTCTCCCGGGAGTGACCTACTGTACATCTTTTTGCGTTGAACCTGCAACCTTCGAAAGGCCTTAATTTCACTATTTCGATTGCAACCTTGAACAGTCCGAAGGGCAGGAAAATTCAATCCAACGACCCAAAATCAGGTACCAAACGTCGGGACTCGAGAAAGAGGGCGGCAACCTAACGCATACAGCTGTTATGCAACATACCCGTAAATCAATGTAAACTCGATTCTCCTCGCAGGTCGCGGCCCCGGTACGAACCGCCCCCGGCGGTTCGCGGCGGGGCACCCGGGAGGTAACTATGATGGCGGCGATTCACGAGGCTGCGGACGGAGACTCGGCCCGGGCTGTGCCCATGGTGCTGAATCTGGCGGGAGCCGCCCTGGAGTCGGGCGGTACGACTCGAACTAGAAGGGCGGGAAGGCAGGGCACGAACTCGAAGAAGGTGGTGACGTGGGGTACGGAGGCGAGCGGCGCGTCCCACTCCACGGTGCCAGAGGAGGAGGCGCCTTCTTGAAATGATGCCTGAGCGGTTTAGTGGATGAGGAGGACGTATGATAGGTATAACAAAGTCAAGCAGACCGCGAGGAGTCAGAGCAAGCGGCAAATGCCGCTGTCCAACGTGCTTGCCAGCTGGCCGGTTTCGTTCATAGGTGATCGGATTGGAACGCTAATTTTAGATCTTGCATTGAATTTAGCTTGCACGAAGGTAGATCAGTCACGACATTTCGTTTGAAAGACGCCAAGGTGCAGGTTCAATTGCAAGGGCAGAGCGGCATCCCACCCTCAGGTGTTTGATGGTTGAGATAATCTCGAGTTCCATTTGTTGCCTTTGCCCCCCCCTCATATAGCTAGGTTTCCTTTGCATGCAAATCAAGCAGATGACAGTCACTGCCTACCACACTAACGCTTGCCTGCCATGGTGGTCAAGCTTAAGCATGCCGTAATCATGTAATGATGTCGATCATGAGCCTGTGCTTATTCATGGATGGCCGTCGATCGGGCTCGACTCGCGCACGCGGTGCACTGACATGGCATGGGCCGCCGGCCCTGCAGCCCACTGATGTCACTGTGTAGGATACAACGGGATCACTGCAATATGTACGTCGTGCCATAGCAAATAAAGCATGTGCATCGACGGTCACGCACCGGAACAAATGGCACGTGCTGGTATACCCGGCCCGGCTGAAGCTGGCCGGGCTGAATTGCTCCTTATTCAATAATAAACGGAGCAACCAATGGACGGTGATCTACGATCATTGAGTAGATGTAAGTGGAAGCATATCGATCGATCAGTGTGAATTATAAGAGCGAGTCGGACGGCCCTTGATTGTTCAATGTTGCCTGAGATTCTTAGCAGGCTACCCATCCAATTTTTATCAGTGTTCGAGTTCCTGGAATCATTGGTTATACTAAGTATAAGGTGTCAATTGCATTAGTCGCATGTTGCTGCAGCATGATATGCGCTCTTATATAATGTAAGCTCTGATTAGACATGTGCATGACTCTATTTTGTCGCCGTCCTGTGAACGTACATGATCACTTTTGTGCAATCAACGAGCATGCATGGCCGCATGGTGGCCGGGGGTGGTGGCCACACACTTTCTAGGAAGCCGTTCAACTTGGACGCATCGTCCTTGATATTAAACATTTAGCAGCCAATTTTCTTCATGGCAAGTACTTAAAAGAAAGAGATGACGAAAGTTATATGACGAGAGAAGCGTGGGCTTGTCGTGTTTAGAAACCTTCCCAAAATGTGCGTGCCATCAGCTGTGCAAGATATTATCAAAGGCAACCCTGGCGAGCAATGATGTTATCCAGAACAGCACTGTCTTTGGCATCTGGTAATGTGATCGCCCCTCTCAGATCATCCAAAGAGTCTATCGCACCGTACACATTGCCTACGTTACCTTGCGAGCCGCTGGAACGTTTGTTGACCTTCGTCGTCCATTCTTGCAAAGAGCGAGTGCGGTAGTGGTTCAGCCTCGCAGGCGAGAGGATGCTCCTTTTGGAGAAGGGTCCGACCTCCATCTCCTCCCCTGCATTGCGTGTAGGAAGGGAAACTCATTGACCGCTTCATGATCTGACAAAAGATGAAAGACTTTGTATCTATTTGTTGCCACCTTCCAGTGAAACGCTTTCAGGAACCTTGAAGCGCCCTCGCTAGCAGGTTCGGGCTGACCACAAAAGTGGTCTGATCCAAAGGAGCTCTGACATATATGCAGATTTCAAGAGTCATGGTCGTGTTTTCAACTCAGAAGCGAGGTTTGAATCCTCAGGCTGTTTTTGCCTTTGCCAACGCAGAACTCGCCTCCAATCTACCGCACCCATTTTGCAACAGCTAAAGTAGCCAGTTTCATCGTCTGCAAAGCAAACTTTGAGCACAAAGTGCAAGACAACTGGAGGACAGCGCCTCGTTCCTTGCTGTAACACGTTGCGCCACCCTTCAAAGACGCTCATGTGCTGTCAGTCCCTACAAGTCAACTAGTTTGTGCGAGACGCCAGAACCGAAAACCCCCTTACCTGCGGCATCAAACTGCCCCCACCCGGGTTTCAAGCTCGCAAAGTGGGCGTGCGTCACGAGTTCCGCACTCGTCGCCTCCACTCGCACAAACACCTTCACGTGGTGATGTCCGTCCCCCCCCTCCTGGGAGAAAGTGTACGGCATGTCGACACTCTGAAACGCCGGCGTGGGGAGCGCTACTCTTGCTGACGTCATCATTGAACCCCACCGACCCCACTCTCTTCCCCGCCTGCAGTCCGCATCCCCCGTTTTCGACCGAGTCTAAAACCTCGTTCTCTGAGAGGTTGCACCCCCCCTTTTTGGACAACTTGGACAAATAGCCATCCAGAGTTTGGCTGGGGTTGTCTGTGAAGACCAGAAGCTCGTCAACATCAAGGTAACCCAACCAGGTTACGCCTGTCGACGATAACCGCCTGTAACAGTCCTGGTACGCCCCTACCTGGATCTGCCCATCGTATGTGCTGTTGACTTCTTCCCCCCAATCTACGTACTCAACAAAAGGCGCATAGCGCTTCGCTATTGTCTGAGTGTCGTCCGAACTTCCGTGATCGTAGAGAACTATCTTCCTGGCCCCCAGGTAATAGTAGTAGTGAAACCACTCTGCTAAAAAGCGGCCTTCGTCTCTTGCAATGACACACATGGCGACGCCCCCTGCGAGCGCGCCTTCCAGAGAGTATTTCAAGAGGTCTGGTTTGCATTGAGGAAGGAGAATGGGATCTGGTGGCCCGTGAGGAACAAAGCTGACTGGCTGGTTATCAGCTGGGTTAGCCACCCAGCTCGCCCATGCTAACCCAGATTCTAACACTGGCAACAAACCTGGGTTGACACTTTCTGGTCGGTGTTTAAAAACTCCCTGGATTCTAGGTGGAGCGTTTCGTTGTTCCACTCTTGGAGCACAGCGTTGGCATGCTCCCATCCCTCCCGCCCGTGCGGGATCTCTCCCTCCGCTAGTTTGCTCCATTCCCTCTCACCAATCAGTGGTTGAGAGTTCTCACTCCTGCCGGTCAACGGCTGGGATATTATGCTCTTGCCAATGGATGGCTGATAATTCTCAGCTCGTGCTCTTGTTAACAGAAGCGGATCTTTCTTCAAAGAAACAAACGGCGTCTGCAGAAGAGTGAACACTGCTGTCTCATCTCTGGTACAGAGCAAGCTGGACAAAAGGGAGGTAACTCCAACAAGAGCAATGAATGAGATGATGCTCAGTTGTATGAGTCTGAACTCAGAAGAGACTGCGCCCGCCGCCCCCCCGCTCCTTTCCTTATAGAGTTTCATCTGATCGAACACCCTTTGATCAGACGCTGCGTCTGGCTAAGAAAGCCTGCTCTGATTAGCAGTAGCCGCGCGGCAAGGCCCTGCACATGTGTGTGTTGGCGCGTGTATTGACTACCGTATCCTGATTAGGTAGGTTGTAGCTTTCACATGCCAATGGTCCAATGGGGTACACTACTAAGGTAGTCCTAGTAGTGTGTAGTACCTGGGTCCTGGTCCTGACTCCTGACTGGAATCATCTGTCGATCATCTCAGCAAGCTGCTTTCCTAAGGCTAGAGCCTAGCGCCTGCCACTGGCAGCGTACCTACCTACCTATATGTAGTAGTTTGAAGGCTTGAGCTCTTGATGAAAGAAGAATGGTAGGAAGTATTATAGGTAGTCCTACCTGCCTACCGTTGTATCGGTAGGTTCCCTATCAAAGCCTGAAGAAACTCTTCAAGTTTTAATTTGGTAGGTACTCGCAGAAGGGCCTCATCGGCGACATCTTAACCCTGGAGACCTACTTTGAAAGTCGCCCTGCAGGACTGCTCGGTTCCAAAATCGCAGCGACCGGAGATATCACTTGGTGCCGTGGTATGTCGCCACTTCATGCGGGTGGCGGTACACATTTGAAATTCAAAATTTGAAATTGTCGAGGGGGGTTGACCTTCGGGGCAGAGCATCCTGCCGTTCGATCGACAACTGAATTCGGATTCATCGACGACATACCACAGATAGAACAACGTTCGCGGCCGGGGGCCGAATCTGATCATCATATAAACCCTGCCGAGATGACGCGCCGGCGCGGCGCGGCGCGGCGCGGCGCGTCCCGGGGGCCGGTGACGTACTCGTACGCGTACATGCATCCTGCTAATTCTTGGACCTTAGAACCCTGGGCCTTGCCGCCTTTCTGTGCAGCCTCGAGCTTCATGATCCTCAGGGCATCATTCTCGTCAATACAAGCTGGACAACTAATGACCGCAGCTCATATCGCACCTCGTACATTGGATGGTATATGCTGACAAAGATGCGCATTGAACTTTCCAGGAACCAGCACTGCTGGCCAGCTTCTTCTCACCTTTGCATTTGACGCAATCCGCATGAGCATGGCGCAGGTACGAGCACAAACGGGGACGACGTGAGCTTCATTTTCGTAAACGGGCAGCGGCAGCAGCAAGCTTCCGGGCTAGTAGCACCTTCAAACTGCTCGCTGGTGGTGTAAAAAGGTCGAAAGAGATCTGCCAAAAACTTGACATTAGAGATGATTGTAAGGCCAGGAGTGTGGTCTAGTGCAGATTCCCGCAGCAGCTATGTTGAACTTCTAGTCCAAGTTTGCCGGCAGGCAATCAGCACAATACGTGGCAAGGGCGCGGCCATTAGTCTTATCTGGACCATCTGGACCATTTCTTACGATCTTCAAGGTTGACGGACTCCTCTCGCGCATCATTCTGGCTGTGAATTTGCACAATCGACGGCCATCAGTTTTGCGGCTTTCGTATCCTCGGACTGAGAGTTGACTACGAGGATCTCGATTCGCCAGCTAGCTGGCGCGCTGCCAATATTGATGCATATCTGGCAGGCCACTTTTCGGCACCGCCGCCTCGTCTTGTAAGTTTGTTCTTTCACTAAAGCGGGGGTGCACGGAGGCATCCGCAAACTCGCAGTTCGACATCAGTCTGACCAACGCGGACTAGACAAGCGGGGCTTCAGCAATCCGGACACGGCTATCACCTGCTGACTCAAGCTCCGGATTGCATCATGAACCGGAGGGGCAACGGAGCGGCTTCCATATGCTGCTGCGGATCGTCGAAGCCCTTTTTCAGCCTACAATCTAAGACCTTATACGACCTTGGGGGGGATTGCTTGGCCCGCGAGGAGTGGCACCCCTAGGTCGTAGGTCGCAAAGATCCTCGGAGCTGGGCGAGTAATCTGAAAGAATATGTAAAAACCAGCGAAGTTTTTGAGGCTCTCAGGGCCTGTGGCAGTGCGTTTGATATCGATGACGCCTCCCAAACAAACAAATTAAAGACAGCCCGCTCGAACCATTCTCGTGGCTGTAACACGTCTGCTTATCTCGTCGAAGTAAACGCGTAGCAACCATCGATGCAAGCCTAATGCTCTGAATGCACTGGACTCTGGTGCGCCGCCGGAGTCCCGGAAACTTTCTCAGTACATCGGTGCAAGGACGTTGAAGCCGCAAACGTTAAACCATTTAAGAGCGATTCGAGTTAAGCAGCTGAGAGTTGTCATTGAACACTTCCTGCAGGGAAGTAGGCTGTTTACAAGCCATCAGTCTTCGGATGAGTCGTCGCTATTAGCGAAAATTATTGTGCACAACTTTGCCAACCTTCTGCATTCTATCTGCCCACTTCCCATCAGCTTCCCTTCGATCTTCGTCAGGCCGTGCGCGTAAGCAAGGTGCCACATAAAAGCCGTTTGGAACCGCCGCCCCACGTTTTTGCAAGATGGCGCCGGCGTTGAAGTCGTTCCTGATTATTCTCTTCGGCCTACTCTGCCTGGTTCTGCAGAATGCAGAGGTGAGGGAAAAGCCGGCAACCAAATCTTCCTTTGAAACGGATACTTACCACTGCGCAAAGGTGTTTTCCTAGCTTTGCCTCCTTCCTTGACTTTGCTCTTCGATTTGCTCCTCGCGTAGGGATTGGCCCAAAGAAAACCCGCCCAACAACTGGCGCATGCAATCCAAAAAAATGACCATCAGTTTGTCCGTAAGGAAGTGCACGCGTCAAAGCTGGTGAAAACTATGTCGGCAGAATTGCCAACTTGCTTGGACCACCGGAATCTACATGCACATATGTGTTTCTTGCTGCTCCTTTAGCCGATTGAACATCCGAGAGTCCTGGTATGCTTTTGAGTATCAAATTGTTTGTATTTCAAAAGTTTTTTGGAAAGAGCTATTGCGGCTGACACCGTGTGTCAGCGAATCAAATAAAAGTCTTCTTGCCAGGATAAGCAGCCGTCGTGCCGCCTTCGATATCAAAAGTGTTATTCTATCTGCCGCTCCCTACAGGAAAAGAAAATGAGGAAGCACTGACACTCTCGCCCTTTTGAGTTCAGGTTTTTGCAACCGCTTTGGGGCAGAACTCCGGCTACGTTGTTCCGGGGACGGAACTTCAGTTCCGTGGCGAAACAACCACAGTCGCCCACCGGAAGCTGATGCAGACTCCGTCACCAATGCAAACGCTAGGTAAATAATGAACGAGCTACACAAAACTTCTCGAGCTCAGATAATACAATGCCTCTATACACTGTACCTAAAAAAAATCTAATGTATCTAAAAACCTTCAGATAGAGTGATATGAAGACGGTGGACTTTGAGTTGAATTGCCAAAAACTCTTGCAGGTAAGTCGAGAGACTCGGGTCTGTTTCTAGCTCAAACCGACTCTGCATCAAGTGGGCCAGCAAGAGCAAGTTATTCTTCAGAGACTACGTCTTCGTGGTTCTTGGTCCAAAGACCGAAGCTCGAAACTTGCACGTCTCGAGCCAGATGATGACAAAGCTCTAATGCAAATCACTTCGACTAATCTGGTCTCCGACTCAGCTCGGCCCATTAGCGCAGCAACTTTAGTTCGGATGCTGACTTTATATTTTTTGGGCTTAACCCCGGGTCAACATCTCTACCTGCAGGTACGGTCGCATCCATGTGCGCGCCTGACGATTCGCTTTCGAACCCGCTGACCCGCGTGTACTGCTACTACAATGTGACAATCGGCGGTGTCCCCTCCACGTCATTAGCGGCCTGCACGTACAACGCAACCGGTGGTCTCCTTCCGATTCCTACGGCCAATGTTTCTAGAGCCACCCCACCAGTACCCAAAGTCTCCTGCGCAGGTGAGAAAAGGCGACGTTTCGTTTTTGAGCAAGTTCAAAACTCATTTTGACCCGTGTAATGAAAGCGGACGGACCGGTTCTCATCGAAGTTTGGCTTAGGAGGATCAAGAGGTTCTGCAGAGAGACGAAAGCAGGGGACCTGGGCTTTCTACAAGCGATGAATTCGGAACCTAACCCAGCCAATCAGGATAGAATAGAGATTGTGAATGAAGAAAGAAAACCGTAATGAACGAATTGGAGAGTCCCTTCGGTCCACCCAGAATTTCTCAAATGGTACAATGAAAGAAGAGTTGAAGGTTGTGATGGAAGCTTGTTGCAGGCCTAGGACATTTGGCACTCCACAATCTCCAATCTCCGTAGGGTTACCTTACAAAAGTTTGACTTAAATTCAGGGGTTTCAAATGGCGCTGTGCATGGCCCTTTAGAGTGCTTGCAGTGCCGCTTTTGGCAGAGATGCAAATACTCAACGCTTTGTTCGCTTCTTTGTAGGTTTGTCCTCTAGCATTATTTTCGCTGTTGACATGCAGATATGAAACTTCCAAAGAGCTCTGATTTTTAGTAAAGAGGACACGATCTGGTTTGAATCACGATTTCCCCGACGACATTCTCATGGTGATCATTTCTCGGTTACCAGGTCTCTCCTACTCTGGCAGACAATTTTGAACTGAGATAACTGCATTTTTCTGTTTACTCTCAACTGGAAGTTCCAAAGTGGTTTCTGTTCTTGGCTCACAGGAAGTTTCGTCCTCAACTCTTGCCCAGCGTCGGTTCAGCCGACCTCTGCAAACGCGAGCGCCTTGTACCAGCAGACTCTTTGCGTGTACGTTGTGAATGGATCAACCGCAATTTCATCGCTTTGCGCTTACAACGCGACTGGCACGTTAACTGGGGGATTTAAGGGCTCCTCCTGCCCAAGTGAGAGCGGTTCTTCGAAGGCAAAGCGCCTCGCTTTCGTCTCCATCTTGAGTCGATAGATGAAGAAATTAGGTATTCTGACTAATAGGATACCAAAGAACACCTTGAATGGAATTCAAAGTTTGATCTCTATGTATGAGGCCCAAGTCAAAGCGGCTGAAAGGCTGAAAGGCTGAAAGGCCACTTCAAGTGGCCAAGTGGACACGACATGAGTAAGCCCGCTGAGATTCGAATTGGCTTAAACCTCGAATGCTCCTCTCCAAGGTCGTTCTGATCTCGTCTTGGAAGCGAACTTTACTTCAAATGATGAAGTATTCAACGAAAGCGCCCGACCCAAAACCATTCGACGGATCAAGGTTGATTATAATTCACCGTCGTTTTTTCGTGCCTTACGAATGCATTTTCGTCATGGGCGTTCGCAGCAGTGATTGGCGGGCCCCCGACGCGTGCTCTGACGCCTGCTCTGACGCCAGCACTGACGCCAGCACTGACGCCAGCTCCACTAGTACTGCCAAGTAAGCCGCACTTTAGCTGGCCATCAGCTTTACGATCAATTGACTAATCACTTGGCGAACTGGGCGTCCGACCACGTTTGTTATCTGGGGTTCGAAGATTGGAAAATTGAAGAATTTCCAGTCGTCCGATCGCAAGCGGTCTTGTTAGAGTTCCCGCTCCAGCGGTCCCAAAATGAAGAGCCAAAACAATATCTTATATTTGCACACCGTCAGTGAGCTGAGAACAAGTCACAACTTGTCAGCTTGAGTTACTCTCACGTTTTTCTTCGGCGGCACTCCTCCGCTCTGCTTCTTAGATGCAGAAGAGTCCATGCTGGCAAGCGCGAAATATAGCGAGCTATTGTCAATGCTATCGTTGAGCTGATCCGGTTACCCCCCCCGATTAGCTCTGTGCTAATGGCTTCTATACCTCCTTCGCCTCCTTTATTAGCAAGAAGGTTAGCCAAAGTCACAACAGTCTTGTCGAAGCAGCCCGTGTTCTTAGCAATGACCAAATACAGAGAGTCTTTCTATCTAGAACGGATGGAAAGTCTCCGCAAATTGTTCAGCGTAGCTCTTCGAGTGGATTCGTCCGACTGGCCTCCAAGTTGGTGAACCGCGTTCTCTGCAGGTGGCGTCACGGTGGGGCCCGTCTGCCCACTCGTCGATCTGCAAAACAACCGATTCGGGCGGTTGGATTGCTTCTACCAGCCTCAGCTGACGCCTGCAAGTTCGGGAGACTGTAACTACGATATAGTCACCGGTCGTCTCGTACTTCCCGGCTCCGCCTCCTAATCCAATCCCGTGCCCGGGTGAGCCGCTACAGGTCAACGATACTTGGGGTGTTGTCAACACTTTTGTAGAGATGAAAATTAGTCTCGGCGATTAGATAACTGGGCTACAGAAGGCGCCCTTGCAGATTGCACTTTTGATGTGGTGTAAAATAAATCCGGGAATGTAGAAAGAGAATGTAGTCTGCGTGGCTCCGGCGATGCTCTTTGCACCTGGCGGTCGCTGCTACTCAGGGGTTGATCGCGCGCATGACAACGCTACCCTTGTCTGAAATGTTCAAGACAACGCTTTGGTTGTGAGTCTGATCAAACGTTCAAGACCGACTGCTTACGATCTTAAGCTGCTGACTTGTACCTTGTCTAGATTTGATACCGTAACCCTTCGTCAAAGTCGAATGACCTCGTCACAAAGAAGCGTCAACACTTTCGCTTTGGACTCCAAACTGCATCAAATTAGTGGGCTTCTCATTCATTGGCAACCGCTCAACCGGCATCGATACACGAACAGTAGCCCATCGCGGCCACTTGAAGACTCTCTTAACCGACCATGAGGTGCGCCGCGTCCGCACCCTTGCCCATCTGTCTCTTGACCCATTTCCAAACCCGTTTTGTAATCAGATTTCCCCAGAATCCCCAAGATCCCGGAATAGGGTTCGAGTACCTCATTCTCCAGGCTTACTAGTATTACCCACACCCATCCTCCAGATTATTCCGAGTGAACCGGCTTCGTCAAGAGCCAAAGGCTTTTGTACCCTGTATTGCAGCAAGCACGAGCGTTGCCAACGCCTGCCCCCTCGCGTCAGTAGTCGCCCCGAATGGAGTCACCCAGAGCGTGCAGGCCGTCAACGTTCAATGCCGCTACATCAATCAGGACAATGAATTCCAAGGAAGCTGTATTTACGATCAACGTGGCTATTTGGTGGCCTATGACGCATTCTCCGCCTGTCCTGGACCGGTGAGTGCTATTTGATTACCTGCCGCTTGGTGACATTGGCGTCAGGATTACGTGGATGTCTCGTCCGACAAAGGAATAATGGGTAACGGTGCAAAAGCTGTTGACGATTCCATAAGCTTCCACGTCGTACAGAAATCATGAGTTTCGTCTTCTATCACGGCTGAAAGAAAGGATCAGGCCATCAGATCCAACAGTGGAAGAGTGCGTACAGCATGTTGCTGCCACAGACAATCTGTGATCATCAATTTGTGAAGCTGGTCTGTGTTGAGCTATTAGTCTGGTTCTGTCCAAGCAACGGCGCGCTTTCGTGCTTCCAATTCCGATTGCGGACTCGCGCTGTTATAACCACGCTCATTCCTACGACTTCCCGGTGCCCGCCTTCCAGGTGGCGGCTCCCCCGACGAGATGCAGCAGCAGCACCGATTGTGCCGCCATCCCGTCGGGCACCCCCGGTTCGTCCAACCGGTGCTCTTGCACTTTTTCCATCGGCGGCAACACCGCGACCTTCTGCCAGGCTGACGTAAACTGCCGTGCATGCACCCGGGGCTGCAACCGGGCGGCCGATTGCCCCCCCGGGTACAGCTGCGCGCCCGACTGCGGCGGAGCTCCCCCCCCGGCAGCGAATCTCACCGGGGTCTGCCTGCCCAACTGTGGCACCGCGCCTCTTCCGCTGGGTTGTTAGTGCACGAGTTGTGTGGAAGGGCGAAGGCCCGGGTTAGAGGGGAAACCGATGGACGTTTTGTGGAATAACCGGCCACGTGGCGTGAAGCGCGCGCACAAGGTGGCGGCGTGTTAAGGCACGTCTCGGCGGGTTTGTATAGAGACTTGATTTGCGGAAGCGAAGTATAAATGCTTCTCGCATCTTCTCAGCTCTCACGAACTTGGTCAACAGTGTGTACATAAAAGTCGTCCGGCCGTCATAGCGCCTGCCAGTGTGGATTCAAAAATTATGTGGAAGAGTAAGAACGTGCTTTATCAGAGACAAATGGAAATTAGACTTAATTGCCGCCGGAAGCAAAGTATAGACGTTGCTCCTTTTTTCTCAGCTGTAACGCCGTTGGTCAATATTGTGTACATAAGATTCAACCGTCAAGGCCTGCGAGTGGGGCTTTACTGAATACGCGAAAATCAAAAACGTTGCATGTGGTGGATTCATTGGGCGACCTCCAAGTGAGATAAATCGCACCCCCATTCGCCTTGGATCCGTCGTTGTCCCATCTGGCAATGCACAGATGAATCCGCAATGTCAGACCTTCAGAACCTGACGGTTCCATGGCACTTTGACATGTGGATCCGCAAAGTTGGGCCGGGAGTCGAGTAGTCAGTAATCCCTTCGGTACTAAATGGGTGGCAATTTGTGCAGTAACACCGTCCAATTTGCACCTCATCTGACGAACACCACAAATAAGGGAAAGACAGCCATTTAGTATAGGCTTCACATACCTTAGGAATCCCTATAACCTTGGTTCACCTAAAGAATCTAGTACCTTAGCCCGTCACTCTATCTTTACGCTTTATAAGTCTTCTAAAAGCACCATAGCTTATACACTGCTCATCCCTTGCCCGCTCCACTACCCTATGCCCTCCTTATCGCCTATGCGCCTCACGGCCGCCCTATACTCGGCGGCGCGGCCTCGACCAGCCCCGCCAGCCGGGGATCCCCCCGGAGCCGCCCGTCCATCTCGTAGTATTTTTGCAGCGCCTGTTCCTCGTGCTTCTTCAGTCGCTGCTCCAGGATGTGAATACGGAACATCGACTCCTCGGTCGTTTTCTCGTACTCTTCCTCTTCTTGCCGCGTCATCTGGTCGCGGTCCCGCTGGAAGTTCGCCTGCCGCTTCGCCAGCGCGGCCGTCTCCTCGTCGTGGCGCGCCTGGGGAAGCGGTTAATGGAGGGGTTAGGACGCGGTTGGATGTAACGAAAGCGGTTTAGAATGCCGCGAGCTCAAGTAGAGGTCTGGATTGACCAAAAGAGACTCGACCAGCGCGGCCGTTTCCTCGTCGTGCCGCGCCTGGGGAAAAGATAGAGGAGGGATCAGGACGTGGTAAGGTTGATTGAACGGGTTAAAAATACGGTGTACGCTCAAGCGGAGGTTGGGCCTAACCATTTAGGACTTCGCCAGCGCGGCCGTCTCCTCGTCGTGGCGCGCCTGAAGAAACGGTAGACGGGGGTTAGGACGTGGTTGGGCTTGACAAGAAAAAATAACTTAGAGTGCGGTTTTGGTTCGAGCAGAGCTTAGGTTTAATCATACAGGACTTGGCCAGCGTGGCCGTCTCCTCGTCGTGGCGCGCCTGGAAGGAGATGAAGAAATGGGTTTGCTGTCAAGCTCAGTGGTGTTTCCGCCTGGGTAATTGCAAGCGGATGAGGTGCAAAGAAGGGAACTTTCAGCCAATCAAGAAACGGCGAGTTAAGGTGGAAAGAAATTGACATCTGAGCTTCGAGCTCTAGAGAAGTAAAGGCGTTGACGGTGAACATTGATCGCTTTGCTCAGATCTGAAGAGGGTAAGACCGGAGAAGGCGATTCGGTCGAAGAAGTAGCATCACCCTTACTGCCAGTGCTCAGGAACGCATATGGAACTTCTCTTCAAGCTGGCCCTACAGGTTCTGAACTGTCTGGAGAAAAAGGTTCCTGATCCCTGTGCAAGTCCACTATCTATCATTGTGATCCCGACTCGTCGACACTAAGGAGAAGATATTGCCCCATAAACAATCATAAACCACCGGCTGAGCCACTCAAACGTAAGTGAAGGCGTCAGCGTTGACTGAGAAAAGAGCCATCTCTAGTTCCAAGTACTGCCTTACCTGGTCCATTCCACTATCTATCATCGTGATCCCGACTCCTCGAGACTAAGAAGAATGAATTGCTACAATGAAAAGTACAATCGACCGACTAAACCACTTAAACGTAAGTGAAGGCGTCAGCGTTGCCTGAGAAAGGAGCCATCTCTAGTTCCAAGCATTACCTGGATGATGTTGGCGCGTTCGATGAGGCGGTCCTTGAGCGCGCGCAGGCACTTCTCGCGCGTCTCCAGCATCTCCTGCCGCGTCAGCAGCTGGCCCGCGCGCGCGTGGGGCGGCAGGAACGGCGACAGGTAGTCGTTCTCCACCTGCAAAGAGTTGGAAACAAAAGTTCAGACACCAAAAGGCTTTTCAAACAGGGGAACACTTTGTGAACATGCGCGCGAATGTGCTCCTTCAGGAAGGCGAGGGCGGGAAGAACAGGCGGCAAAACTTATTTTCCAATTTATGCGAGAGTTGACAGAACCCGTGGAAGGAGAAGTGGAGTACAGTTTTCCAATCTAAACCCCCACACCGATCAGAACCCTCTTTAAGCAGGCCAGGGATGCACGCGTGAATCACGGAACCCCACAGTAACGTAACCTCGGGGTACTCTTGACCGATCGACCGAGGGCTCAGACCCCGCATGCAGATCTGAAACTTTGACCGGTCAGCCGCACGGAAGTGGTCGGGGACTCAAACATAACCAGCCCAGCTACTTGAACAGCTGCGCGCGCACGGAGTACCATTCGGTGTGGGGGTCTCGGACTGCAAACTGCAGTCCGCGTTCTCCTTCCATCCGTTCTGACACCGTAAAATGGGAGCGCCTTACACTCCAACAAAGGAACAAGAACAAAAGCGTATGATGGCTTCAATATATCTTCCCGGCGGCTGTGATCGAAAAGGCGGTGACACCGAGCCGTGCTCAGAAGCGGAAAGCGCGAGGCGCAAGTCCAAATGCACTTCCGCAACAACCACAGTGCCCTTATCATTCCCCTTCGACTGTTTTGGCGAGAGCGCATGGAAGAGGCCCGAGGGGATGGGATAAATCTCATCGGCAAGTTAGCGAAAAACGAAATGGAGGGGAGCGGAGAGGGGAACGCACTCTGCAACGATCGTCGTTCTCCTCTTTTCCGATGCGCACCCGTTAAAAAGCGGAAAGCCGGCCGACAACAGTATCCAGGCGGAAAAGGGGGATGCAGGGAAGCGGACAGCGGAACGGGAAGAACGACAAACGGAACGGACCTTTGCGACGACCACGGTGTCCTCATCGCCTTCCGATGAGCGCCCGTCAGGGAGCGTAAGATGAGAGCCCAGAATAGGACGCAAGCTCGTATAAGGAAGAACGGCGATGCAGGAAAGCGGAACGCGGAACGGACAGTAGCGGAACGCACCTTCGCAACGACCACGGTATCCTCGTCGTCGGTCTCCTCCTTCTTGACGGGCGCTTGTTAGACAAGGAAGCCGAGGGGCAAAAAGGTTGCAAAGTGGAGGGCAACCAACGAGGAAGCGGAATGCGGAACGGAGGAAGCGGAATTGAATGTGGAACGGATACGAAGAGAAAGCGAAACGCACCTTCGCAACGACCACGGTGTCCTCGTCGTCGCTCTCCTCCTTTTCAACGTGCGCACATTTAAAAAGAAACCTCTGGAAGCCGAGGGGAGATAAGAACGCAAAGTGGATGCCCTTGACCTGGAAGCGGAATGCGGAACGAATACGAACGGAAAGCGGAACGCACCTTCGCGACGACCACTGTATCTTCGTCGTCGCTCTCCTCCTTCTTGACGCGCGCCACGTCGTAGTAGGGCACCTTGAGCACGATCGTGTGCTCCTCGCGCGCGCGCGCCTCCAGGATCTCCGCCGTCTCGCGCTCGCTGTCGCGCACCGCCTGCTCAAAAAGACGAACACGGTCCAAAAAATCTCACGAGACCCCCAGGTTTTACAAAGAAAAGCCACGAGTATAGAAAGCTGAGAGTGCCAGGAATGAAGCTTCCGCGCGCACTGGCGCGCATTGCGGAAGGCGTTTTGTGAACGGTTTGGGGATTTTTCAGAAAAGAAAGTCCAGCTTTTGGCGGCGAACCTCCTCCATAGCAGAGTAAGAAAAGGAAGGGGTCTAAGATTGAAGCATCTCGCGCACAGCCTGCGTAAAATACGATCCACCACGGTTCATCGTACATTCATGAGGACTCCAGCATTTTATGAAGAAAAAGAACGGAGGGAAAATGCTGAGGTAATCAGGGTTGAAGCGTCTCGTGCTCGCTCACTTGAAAACGTCGGAAGCAAACTGACGAACTGAAATGGTTCATGACCTTTTCTACTTATCGAAAGTTTCTGACATGAATGAAGCCAGAACTGCAGATGAATAATTCTGGAAATCCGAAGCAGCCACCCACCTGCATGGCGGCGCGTTCCGCGGCTAGCATCCGCTGGTATTCCGCCGCGAGCTGGGCGGAATCGAGCCTGGGCGCGAGCGGATCGACTTCCGACACCGTTGCGGATCCGTCTTTGCCGTACGACCGGCTCGAAGCGGTGATTCGATTGTCGGCGTAATGCAGGGTTAGCTTGATAGAATCGGGGTTAAGCTTGAACGTCCGTTTGGCAACGTTCTGGTTAGCGGGGAGAGTAGGGTCGCTGGCAAACCTGCGGAGAACAAATAGTCCTGGGTCCGGTTCTGGTTCCGGGTTGCTCTTGACCAAAGCAAAAAAGCTGTCGAAAAGATGGTGTTTCTCTAGAGGTGGCCGTTCTGACTTCCGGGAAGAAACCAGGGGCATGGGCAGGGATAAGTGAATCAAAGGGAGCCCTATGTATGGATTTCGACGTTCCAAAATACGGCTCTAGCGCCGCTTCGGCAATTCTGCGACTACTCAAACAAAGTATATCCCTGAAAAGTTGTCGAAAGCGGGAAGTTACGCACAAGCTGACAGAACGAGACAGCCACCTTCGAGAATCGGGAAGAGCAACACACTCGGAATCGACAGAAGGCAGAGCCGGATTTGAATTATGTTCAGAAAATTTCGCCAGATTGCTTCGAAGACGCAGCGTCTTCTTTACTTAAGCTTTGCAACACCAGCTACGCTTAGAACGTCGAAAATGCACGCTGGTTTGCAGCTTCCTACGACTCAGGATCCTAGTTCCACGCTCAATGCGTCTCGATTTCACTATTCGACCAGCTTCAACATCCGGTGTGTAAGGCTTCTTACAAGTAACCCGTTTCCATGGTTTGAATGACAAACTTACTTTTCGGTCAGCTTCACGATCGGCAGGGACGCGTCCGCCTTCTTCCGGCTCCGCAGCCCCGACCGTTCGGTGCCCGACTCGCTGCCGCCGTCGCTTCGATCTACAGGGCCTCCCTCCTCAGTCTTCCGTTTCAGTCTCTCATTCAGCAGATTCGCGTTTCTGAGAGAGGCCCTGTGTTTGTGGGGCTTGCCCGGGCGACCGTTACCGCCCTTACCGCCGGGGCCGGTTCCTGCAACGGTGCCCCGGCTGTTGTGGCTGCCGGAATCGCTGGAGGGGCTGTCCGCGCGCGAGGTGGCGTCCGACTGGAGGTCCGAGAAGGCTCCTGACGGTTCCGCCGGAATGGCCGGAGCGCCGAAGACGGCCTTGCGGAAGAGGAGGCGGTCGTCGCGACCTTCGAAGACTTCGACAGTCTTGGCTTGGAGAACCTGAGGAACAGATCAAGAAAAACTTTGAGTTAAGCAGGTTAAGGAGGGGGTCAAGTTCACAAAAAAGGTTGCTAAAGCGGGAAACCTGGGCCCAATTCCAGCTCTGAGAGCAAGGTGTAAGTTTAGTGAAAGATCCGACTGGATCAACAGAAGCGCAAGTCCAGAACGGAGCAGGTTGTAATGTGCACATGTATCAGCAACTTCGACGTCATGCGGAGCAGTTGGCAAAACCGTAAACTTTCTTTCTCTAAAATCAGAGACGCGAACCATGGCCTTTTCGTTGTCTAAAACACTTCGATCGACAATCAAAGCACTCTGGACGGTCCTTTGTTACGGGCTGTTCAAGTAACAGCAGACGCGGGTAAGAATCGTTGACGACCTAGACCTCTTCCGCAGAGGAAGCTTCAAAGCTAGAATCTGCATATGGTCAGATAAAAATGATCGGAGCGGTTTACCTCTTCTCTGACCAGCAGACCGTCCAGCCGCGAGCTCGGGTAGAAGTGCATGGTGCGGCTGACGTTCTTGACACTGATCAGCTCTTTCAGGCCGAAAACGGTTCCAGTGTCAAACTTCTCGTGGATCTGCACGCGGTTAGAAATCTCTGTCAGGACTGTCATCGGCAGGTCAACGGAGAGCTTCTCTGGAGATAAGCTAGCTCAACTTGATTGACTTCTATAAGACTGAGCAACCGGCTTGAGACAGCAAAATTCCGAACTGGTTCTCGGTAATCGAAAGGCCGCAAATACTCAAAGGAGGCGACCTAGGACCCGCAACTCCTCTACAAACAGACATCACGTGAGCTTTCAGATTGGTCGCTGAAGACGCCATTTAGATCACAACATGGTCCGGTTAGTGCGCTTTGTGGATTGGCGCCCTTCTTCAACGGTGATCGCTGGGGTGCCGCGGAAAGCACTAATGAGAAACGCCACTCTCGTGTCCTCTCCACTGCTTCCGCTCGGTACGATGCATGTAAGATCCGCTTTCCTTTTCTTGTCAGTAGGAATCTTCGCAAAAGTTGTGCTCGGCACAACTGACTGACCTTCAAACATATTGACGATTCCCAGTTGATAAAGTGCGCATCCGCCTCTCGTGCAGCGACTGTTTCAGCCCATCAAGAGCCGTACCCCTCTTCCCCCTCCTTATCCACTTTCAACGTTTTTAACTTTAGGCAAGGTGAATGATGTCTTCTAGTGCAGAATAACCAGAGTATGGATCTGATTTCCCACCCTGTCCTCCAGCGAGCCTTTCGCTACATGTGCAGGGCTCCTCTCGCTATCCAAGTCCCCTCTCATTAGTAATCACGTCTAAGTAAAGGGAATTTCACTGAATATTGCGAAATCTGGGCACTAGATTACAATACACGCGGTGTTAATCAATCCGCCCACCTTGTCTTCCAACGGGTGACTCCGCCGCCCGCGGACCCATCTCCGCTTTTAACCCCTCCCAGCACACAAGCTTCCACTTTATTAACCAGTGCAACAACGTTACAGGGGGGTAAAATTCAGTTTGAAATGGCCCCCCCACCTTGTCTTCCAGCGGGTAGCTCCGCCGCTCGCGCAGCCGGTCCTTGCGCCGCTGAAAGCACTCGCGCCGCTCGCGCAGAATGGTGCGCGCGTCGTCCGAGAAGACGCTGATGCGCTGCGTGAGGCCGTCCCAGCGCGCGTTCTCGCCGTACGACGAAAAGATCTCCAGCGTGCACCGGTGGAACACCGTCACCTTGGTGCCCTTCAGACACCTGTAAAAGTTGGGTGTCGTTTGTTTGTTCACTTCTTTCTTTTCTAACTTTAAGTCAGTTTTCAAACGTTACCAGCAGCGAAAGATCTTCAGCGTAAAATGGTAGACCTGGTGCCCTTGAGACACCTGTAAAAGTCGGTGCGTCGTTTTTTTTCACTTTCCGGTATGCATCTTTTTATCACCCTCCCCCTCCTCATGTCAAAAATCTTCTCAAGCTCGGCCAAGCTCGGCCAAGCTCCTGATCCTTCGTCATTCCCCAGATCATCGTAGCAATGGCGAAAGGCCCCTCAAGCGTCTGCCGATGGACACTCCTGAAACCTGCTTATCTTCTTCTCTTAGCTCAACGACGATAATTTAACTTGAAAAGGAGACAATAATTGCATTCTTTGGAACTTTAAGTCCTCCATAAGCCTGCACATCCGTTGAAAGACCCGTCTGCGCCAAGAAAGTAAGGCAATCGGTTGAATTTTACAGGTCTTGTTCCAAGCACGCGTTGGGGTTTTGATTTGATTCAAAGTATCTTTCCAATGCAGGCGTGGCTCAACTGCAACTCTTTGCAGAAAGAGTGTGCAAGGTAGAGAGTCGAAGATCTTTACACAGCTTCTAATCCAAATCAGTGGTTTTAGAAACCCGTCTCTGATGCTGATCATCCGCACCTGGTGTCGAACGCCTCTCTGCTGATGGCCAATTTGGGAACCCAGCTCGCGGGCAGCATCCAGTGGTTCAGCAATTCCCGGGGGCCTTGTTCCTCTTTCTGTCGACTTCCGCTCCGGCCGGAAACCTCAGATCCGCTGTTCTCCTCAAGAGGAATGGGGCCCTGAAGCGTCCCGTGCCGTGACGTCATGCTGCGGTTCGTTGTCAGGCCCCGACTGCGGGTGGTAGATTGTAACTCGTCTGGCAGAAGAGGCAGGAGCGTTACGACAGGCTGCGGTTACGCTTGAAAATCTGCGCCCTTTTTCCTTTTGCTAAAGGGAAATAGGCGCACCAAAACGGAAAAAAAAAAAGGTTTGGAGAGGGATAAGTCTCCAAGTCCCTACTGCGATGTCTTGCTGTCTTAACTGCTTCTTCGTTCCTACTCTTGTGATTATAGGCCCTGACTTCTCTCTTCCGTCGCTTCATTCTCGCTTCTGCAGCTTCAATATAAGTTCAGACCAGCCCCTTAATCTGCATCAGAGGCTGGAGAACTAGAGTGGAAAGCTTTTGCAAACGAAGTGCACATCTCCTCACCAGTGTCTCACCGTCTCTTTGGACGTCCCAATCGGCCCCCAGACCCCCTACCTGGCTAACCTAATGAAAATTAGGGCGAAATGAGGTGTTAAATGCAATCAAAGTGTAAAGCTCCTCACCAAGGTCTGACCCTTTAGGCGTCCCGATCGCCGTCCGCCCCCCCTCCCCGACCGCATTCACACCCCTGGCCAGAGTCTCCGCCAAACCGCCCGGAGTCTTCTCCCGACCAAGCGTCCCCTTGCCCAGCAAAGCCTCGACCGCCCCCCGGCGAGCCGTCCCGGGCGTCGAACCATCCCCCGTGATCGAGCCGCGCGAATTGGCGCTGACGTCATCGCCGGCGTCATCCGCCGCGGGCGCGCGCGCGCGCTCCGGTGTGACGTCGTCCAGGACGCGCTCCCACTTCTTGACGTGCTTCAGGTCCCAGCTGACGTCAGCGATGCCTTCCCGGCGCGGGTTCGGCTGCATGTTGACCCAGACGTTGACGTCATTCCAGACCTCTTCGATTCCGTGGTAGGGGGATCCGGTCAGGGCGTATTTCACCCCCGTGCTGGGTTCGACGAAGAAGCCCTCCGCGATTTCTCTGTGCCCGGGAGCGACCATAACCCAACAGTGCACCCGCTGCCGGTCGAGCGGATCCTTTTCCCTCGCCGTTCCGCCCCGATCGCCGGACGTTCCGCCGGAAATCCCCTCTCCCTCGCGACTTTGTAAGCTTTCCCCGCTGGCTGTATTCATGCGGGAGACTCCCTCGTCGACTCTTTTCTCCGGCGGAACCTCTAGCCCTTCCGCCGCCATCTGGGCGCGCATGGTTCCGGCGGAAATCCGGCGGGGGGCCGCCGACTGATCGCTCCTCCGCGGCTGGGTGGCGCTCATTCCGCGCGAGCTGGCTCCGCTCTGGCTTCCGGCGGAAGAGATCTCTCCCCGTTCTTCTTGCTGCTTCGCGAAAGCGCTTTCAAAGTTGGGCAGCTCTTTGACTTGGTACTTGCTCGGAGGGGGCGGCACCGACGGCCGATTCTTCGGATCCGCTGTTCCGGCGTGCGACTTTCCGGCGGAGTCAAGAGGGAAGACTGCAGCAGTAGTTCCTCTTCGGTCCTGCAGATACGGAGACATGTTCAATGATTTTTCACGCAACCGAGGCTGTTTAAGAAGTTTTACAATGTGTTGTTCAAATGGGCTGAGGTACTTTGTGACTAATCTGTGTCCATTCGCCAAGAGCTTGATTCCTACAAGAAGAAAAATCAGGACCCTAAATCCTATGGGCAAAATCACGAGCATCAATCCGCGCGAGGAAGAAATAAGATTGTGCACTGCTTTGCGTTCCAGACTTCTCCCGGCGCCGTCCGGGCCTCTGGTGCAACGAACCGGCGACAGACTTTGGATACTTGAACTTTCTCATAAGATCTCCGTATCTTTTGAGACCGGAGGACGCTTGAGACGTTCTCAGACTTGCGTCTTCGTATCAGCAGATGTTTGCTCCGTACATCTCTCCGAAACAGCTCTCTGCGTAACCCAGAGACGCTGCTTGAATCGACAGAGCAGCGTCTCTGAGTGAGAAGAAGCGCTGGACTTCTCAGTAGCTTGAGACGTAGGACCACGTCATGGTGGCTTGATGCTGACGTGACATACCTGATCGCTCAAAAGAGGACACTCCACGTTGGACTGGTCGTTGGTGGTGACTTCTTTGGGCGCGTATCCCGCAACGCAGTAGGCGTCAAAGCCCGCGCCAAGGAGCAGCGAGCAGAGACCAATGCTGAAGTCAAAAGAGTCGCCGCATTGCCACTGCAGCCGAAAAGGTGAACGGGTTTTAGTCTAGTTCGAGGCTTCGAATGCTTAGCGGATTTGCAAAGAGATCGCCAGATGCAGAACGGTCCAAGGATTGAAGTTGATGGAGCAAAAAGCCCTAAGCAACGTAGAATGTGAACCGGAAACGGTATGCAGAGCTTTCAGAAGAACGTTGGGGATTCTGATAGGTCGTAAGGAGTAACCTGAGTCTCTGTCCACATCCAGGTCAAAGGAGAAACCAGGGGAAAACCTGGGTAGACATACTGACGCCTCAATGACCTAACGAAGCATGAAATACTGGCACGACAGCGGAGATCCACGCTCGAAGAGGAACTATAGACTCTGGAAAGAGCCCTCTAATAATCCTCGCTTCCACTCACAGCAGAAGCGCCCGGTAAATGGGTGGAATAGTTACGGGTTACTTCGGGTTGGGGTGCGGAGCGTGTCATTTCTTCCGCTAGGGTCGTCATTCGAGTGCCCTGGACTCTGAAATCTTGGTTCAAGCTGCTGTTAGTGATTTCAAGGGTTGCCATATGTCTGATTTTCAATCATCTCCATTTCCTTCGTGACGCGGAAAAACGAGCTAACGAAGCGCACGCCGGTACGTACCTGGAAGACGGACCAGGGCGAGGGCACGTGCGCGGGGTACTCGCGCGCGTCCTCGAGCGGGTCGAATCGCAGAAAGTCCGCGACGAAGCGCGCGCACTTTTCCCAGTCGTACAGCTCCGTGAAGGGCAGCTGGCTGGGGCGGAGCGTCGTGCACAGAAACTTCTCGACGCCGCACTCATTCCGGGGGGCCAGAAATGGCGGGCGGCGGTGGGGGTGGTGCTCCACAAACTGCGCGAATCCGAAAGTGTTCCCCGTAATGAGTTTCCGTTGGGTTGGAAGTCCTGAGGGTTCTTGTTCGTTGGTGCAAAGAGAGGGACACTTGCCCGGCACGTGGTTGGAAATCTCGCTTTTATTTTTCGTTGGTTTTCAACGGTTTTGTTTGGTTGCACAACTTGGGCGAGTTAGCATCAAACGGCCACTGCCCGTTAGTACAGTGAAATCAGTTCTCAGCTGCTCCCCACTCTTTCGCGTGTATTGAAATGGGTGAGGGCGAGAATGTCGAATCCCTCTTACACATGGGCTTCTTCTTCAAACACGGAATTTACTGCCCCACGTCCTCCGTCTGTGCGGCCGATTCATCATGAGCAGGACACATACGTTTGCAGCAAAAGGACCTTTCGAACCGTCGAACTCGCGCCCTGCTCACCAGGCTCCTGAAGTTTTCGACGTGGTCCAATAGCCGCCGCTCCTTCTCCGAGAAGCCCGTGAAGCTGGGCGGCAGCTGGCCCATTTTGGCGTGCATCGTCAGCATGACGCGCGCGCGCTTATTATTCGCGGGCAGCGCGGCCGCGTCGCCGTCGGGCTTCAGCTGAAAGGCGCCGAGCGGCGCCTCGGAGTAGACGTCGAGAACGGCCGGGGTTTGGGGGGCTTTGGCGGAGCCGACGGTATTGACGGGATCGCGGGTCGAGGCAACGGAACCAACGGAACTGGCGGGATCGCGGGTTGCTGACGCGGCCGCGCCGGACTGGTAGAAGAAGAACTTGCCGTCTGTGAAGAAAGGGTTTCGGAATGTTTGGGATGAGTTTCAGGAACGAACAGTCTAGGAGCGAATCTGCATACTTTTCGCCTGCAGAATATTAGTAGGATTTGGGTGAAATCGGTTCAAGACGACTTCTTAAGCTGGCAAGGGTAATTGCCTTACTTGCCGTAACTACCGTACTTATCGAATTTATCGCATTTATCGTAGTTATCGAACTTATTCGTTTACCCGTTCTGTACAGACCCGGAATACAGTCGACCTCTCCCTCGACGGGACGTACTTGGCGATCCTCCAGCCCGCATGCCACATTCCAAAGTCGCCGTACAGAGTTTCAATGACGAATTAAGCTGCCTTTCGGAAGCTGTACAATCGTAGCTTCTTTTGCAGTTTAACCCAAACTTACTCTCGTTACTGAGATCTGACATCCCCAACAAAATGCGGACGAACGGCGACCTTGTGACCCAAGTCTTCCTCGCACCGTCGCCCTGCAAAGGTCGCCACTCACCGACGAAACCCGCGTTGTGGGAGCCGTGGAGTCCGAGCTCGCTTTGCAGCTCCACCCAGGTCTTTACTTTGCTGCCTCAGTCTGGTAAAGGTTCCACTCACTGCACAATCAAGCTCCGGACACCATTCAAACGGTTTACTTACCAACAAAGCCCGCGTTGCGGGAACCGTTGAATCCGAGCTCGCTTTGCAGTTCCACCCAGGTTTTGACTTCGCCGACGAAGGCGGACTTGCTCACGGACGGCGTGCCGACGCGCGAGGTGGAAGCGCGCGCCTGCGCTGGCTGGTCCCTGAATTATTGGGAGGCATGACGTCAGCTGCCCAGGAACTGATTCAAGCGCGCAGCAATGAGTTTAGAAGCTGATGAAAATTGTCGTGGATTCGATAATGACGGCACGACTGAATACCAAGGACGAGCTTGCTAGCTTTTTGAAACGTCTTGAAGAGTACGGTCCCCCAACCTTGATCAAGTGGGGCTTCGGAATGCTGCAAGCTTTGAAGTCGTCTGTAAAAGCACGATCGAATTCCTGTATTTCGGATTAGAACGGGAAGTTTCCGAGAAAACCTCAAAACAAAAGAGAGAACATATGAATGAGTTGCTTCTGAAATTGTTGAACCGTATGCTGTGAAAGTCTTACGTGTTTACTTTTCACTACGACTCAAAAAACTTGAATTGCCTTCTGAGGTTTGCTGTGATTCAGCGACGCACCTGCAAAGGAACTAATGCTCACAGCAATTCAGAAAAAAGATACGGAAAGAGCCACATTCTGGAAGTGGCAAGCAAAAAGGTCATTACCACTGCTGTTGGCGCTTGATGTCGAGGTAGAAGAGCGAGAACAGCTGGCCCCCCATCTCGTCAACCCCCCCGAAAAGATACAGGCGGTCCTCGTGCGTGCAGATCGTGTGGCTATGACGCGGCGGGGGGACGCGCCCTTGCGCCGGTACCTGGGGCCATAAGAACCGGGTGTTCGAAGGGAGGTTTCATCACCATGTTTGCCGCAGTTCAAAACACCGATCATTCACGCAGATGTGAATGACGCTAAGAACGATCTGACGCCAGGTAATGATGACGTACGCCCCGCGTTGGAAGCGAAGACAGTGCAAATAGCCAGCCGTCTTGATTTGATCATGCAGAGGAGTAACGGCAGAATCCATCTTCGACGTCAAATCATCGAACCGACTGGCCTCACCTTCGTCCAGGTCATCTCGTCGAACTCGAGCACATGCAGGTCGTCCAAGATGAAGTTGCTCCGCCCGCCGTGCACGTAAAGGGAAGACCCGAGTACCGTCACCGCTGCGTCCTGCCGCGGAGCCGGAACGGAACCGGTCGTCGTTGTCTGGATCCAAGTCCAGCTCTGCGACAGGGAAGCGGGGTTAGATGACTTACAAGCCAAACCCAAACCCAAATTTCGAGGTGATCGGTCGTCCATGTTCAAATCCAGGTCCGACTGTGCGGCGGAGAAGCGGGGTCGGCGGAACCAGCGGAGGAAAGTTTCAGGAGGTTTTCCAGAGTCGCCAGTGAAAGGTCTCCTTTGCCAGAGGCCTCGAAACCGAAGTTCTCAGGAAGGGGGAATGCCTTGTCTCTTAGCCTTCCCGGCGGCAAGAAGAACCGGGTTTCTCAGTACTGGGTTGAGTACATGCAAACGATGTCACTTCTTTTTGGGTCCCCAGGCCATGGATGCCCGCAACAAAAACGCCCTTCTCCAGAACTCCATCCACGTGGGTCGTGAGAAAAGCAAAGTTTTCTCGATCGTTGGACACATGCCGGACACATGAAGTGCTCGACCCAAAGTTCTGACCTCCGTGTCTAGCAGGTAGAGGTCGTTGAACCTCTGCTTGCTGCCGTGGCCCCCAAAGACCGCCACTTTGCCCCCGAGCATTGCCATCGACGCGCCTTCTCGCGGCGCCGGGGGGGTCCCTTCGACGGTCGGCTGGAGCCACACCATGGAGTGCAAGTCGAGCATGTAAAAGTCGCTCAGCCGCTTCTTCTCGGTGTTCCGCCCTCCAAAAATGAAGATCCTGCGATGCGCAAAAGTCTAAGTTGAGCGGGACTGCGTTTCTGGGCTTGTGCCTTTCAAATCAGACTCCGCTGAATTCGATTCGGACAAGCATGTAAGTGTTGAGCTGTGTCTTCTCCACTTTCCGCCTTCCGCAGTTGAAGAGCCTGCACTAGGGAAGTGTAAGGGTCAGCAACATTGGTCAGGAGGATGCTCTTGAGCTTATGTCCGCTAGCCCAATACAAACGAGTCACGATTGAGCATGTAAAAGTCGCTGAGCCGCTCTCTCTCCGCCTTTCACCCACCAGAAATGAAGTTTCGGTGTGTAAAAGGTCAGCAAGGTTGTGCACCTACTCCGAAATGCTCCTGAGCTCAACGTCGTGAGCCCAATATTGATCAAGTGACTCTAAGAATGTAAAAATTGCTGAGCCGCTCTTTCTCCGCGTCCCGCCCCAAGAACCGGAGCATCTTACGTCCAATAGAGGTTGTATGGTGAACGCATTGCGTTTCTCTGAAACGTGGATGCTTCGCCAAGTCTTGCATTGCCAGTCGAGCATGCCAGTAGCGTTAACCCGTAGCGTTAACCCGCAATTCTTCCGCCTTCAGCGGATGAGAAGCTTTTAAAGCGCGCTTCTTGGTCGTCGTTCCTCATCAAAGTTTGAAGGCACCTTGGCTTTTAAGAGGGATCCCCCACCTGCTCTGCCCGTCATACACAGCCGCGTGTCCGTCACGTGCCGCCGGCGCATTGCCACGTGTTTCCACCCTCTCCCACAGGAGATGCTGCGAGTCGATGGCCCACACCTCGTTCACCTGCATTTCCGTCACCCTTGCGTCAAGAAAGCTAAAATCTGACGTCTGATCTGAAGGGCACTGAGCCGAGATGATTTGATGCATGAGTTATAGGCCCGGTTTGACTGCCTCGTCTATCTGTTCTGCATGAAGCCTGCCAGAGCCTGTTGGAGATGGACCGGAATAGCGATCGCCAATCCTACGCGTTGCGGAGTCAGTTCTTCACTTTACAGGTGGTCATTGAATTGCGGCATTACCTCGTAGCCCTCCGGTTCTCATCACAAACTCCTCTTCACAACCACAGTCCAGTCTCACGGAACGCCGTTCCAAAGTCTAGGTCTCTAATTAAAGATTGCTGCTGCCGCATATCTGTTATACCATTTAACTCCTTCATGCCTTGCTTTTCGAACACAATAAGCGATTGCTAAGCCACCTCACCCAGAACCGGCTTTCAGGACCAAGAACAGAACCGAAAGTCCTCACCTTCGTCTGGCCCCCGAGGGATCCCCCGATGACGTAGGTCACCGAGCCGACTTGCGTCATGGTGTGGCCCGTTCTGACCGGGGGACAGTCCCGGGGCTCGCTCTTGACCCGGTACTGCATGTAGCTCCCGACCTTGACACCGACCGGTTTGCGCCGCTCCAGTTCCTCCGCCTCTTTCTTCTGGTACTCCTCTTGTAAGTGGGCCATGAAGTTGGGTATGCCCTGCGAGAAAGCGTGTCGATATTGTCGGGTAAGACCGTGACCAAGTAGTACGGGTCTCCATAACCCAAGCAGCATGACTCGAAGTGCAGGGATGGGACTCCTCTAGTTTAGGTAGCATAACCCCTAGGTGTGGTTAGATTGGTCCCCGGGCTAAACAAAGATACGAACCTCCAACTAATTAATTACGCGCTGCGCACCCCTATCCACCACACCCCCCAAACCTAGCCCCACCCGTTCCTGGGGCCTTCATCTTATCTTGCCTAGCTCTATCCTACCAAAAGTATAGGTCTTTGTGTGACGCAGGGAGTAATTCGATTTGTCGAGAGAATGTGTGCGATTTGCGGCGCGTCTGCTGTCGGTAAAGTTAGATGCGATCTCAGCAGCTAATCAAGCGGCTCAAGAGAACACACGCAAAATCCTTCAATTGCACAAGTTCGGGTCGATTTTTCACAACTTGCACCTCGTGGTCGTTGCATAAGCTTTCCGCAGAGCGTATAGGATATGATGGCCCTTGAGGAATCTCTCGTGCTGCACCCCCCTTCCTAAGTACCTCATAACAGATGCAGTGCAGCTAGCGCGTCTCCAGCTAAAAGAAATTTCGCCTGTAAGACGATGCTTCTGAAACTTTGTCCCTTCGCCTCGTCACCTAGTAAAACAGCCTGCGCGTCTTACAGCATTCTGTCTACCAAGATCCGCTTCCAGCAAATCACCTCCCGTCGTACCTCCCCACGACGACGGTTTTGAATCTTCGAACAGCCTGTGCTTCTTCTCATCACGACTCCCCCAGCCCTCCCCCTCAGAAAAGCAGTAACGACCAAAACATTTCCGTTCGGCTTCTCACCTCTTCAAAGAGCCTGCGCGTCTCTCCATCGAACGCGTTGTAGCGGCAGTCGAAGTCGCGCAGGTTCTGAAGCATGCCCAGCGACGCCGGCACATCCTGGAGCGGGTTTGAGTTAACGTGCAGCTTGGTCAAGTCCGCTATTTTTCCGATGGAGTCCGGGAGGGCAGTCAGCTTGTTGCTGCTCAGGTCTAGTTTGGTCAGGCAGCTCAGGCCGTCCAAGTCGCGGGGGAGCTCTTTGAGAAGGTTGCTTTCTGCAGGGTTAAGCAAGGCGATTAAGTTAAGGCTGCGGATGTGGGTCAGGTAAAGAGCGTAATCATGCTGAGAGTTTACTATGAGCGAGAAGGCATACACTAAGCTCAGGCCGTCCAAGTCGCGGGGAGAGTCCTTGAGGGAATTGCTTTCTGCAGGGTCAAGAAAGCGTTGAGTTCACGTCAAGGATATTTACAAGGAAGGGAAAAGCACGTAAGTCAGGCTAAGAGTCTACTTAATATAGAGTAGCTCAACGTTGAGATCAGGGCACGGGATCGCTCCTTCAGAGGATTGTGCCTTTGTAGGATGATAAAGGAGGGTTGATTTTGAATCAGACGTACAGGTCTAGGTCAACAAGTAGGATCAGTAGAGAACCTGGTAATAGAGGAAGAGCTTCAGCATTGTCTAGGTCAACAAGTAGGATCAGTAGAGAACCTGGTAATAGAGGAAGAGCTTCAGCATTCGCTCAGGGGGACGCAGTCACTTGGCAAGCCCCCAAGAACTCCGCTCTTCGCAGGTTATAGATGGTGAATCCACTCAGAATCTGATCGTCATCTGCAGAATGATCGGTCAGAAAAGTCGTTCAAGGACGAAGGCCGACCGGAGGACCAGGTGAAAGACGCGTTGAGGAAATAGCAGGGATTTTCACACTGCGCTCACCCAGGTTGAGCTGGACCAGGGAGGCCAGCGATGTGAACGATGGCGGGAGTGTCGAGATCTGGTTGCTGCTGAGATCGAGCTCCTTCAGACTCTTCAGGTCGCCGATGGCCGGGTCTAGGGCCGTCAGCTGGTTTCCGCACATCTCGAGAACCTGGGTCAATGAGCGAAGGTTACAGTAACCGTGGTTCTCACTCCCGGAAGCTTTGGAGCCCGACAATCGGTTGTAAATCGCGTCAAATTGAAAATCTTGCGAAGGCGTCTTTGCCGTCCAAATAGGGGCCAGACAGATTGGTCGGTGTGCAAGTTCTCTTGACACGGCGATGAAAATGGCGAAGAGAAGGACGCATCTCGTGACGAAGATACTTAGACGCCGAATTGGAATCCTCTTGAAAGATTGGGGAAGTCTGCGCTCGACTGATGCTTATGCTCGAAAAACGTATGGGGCAAAAAACCTGACACTGTCAAAGCAAAAAGAGCCGAACGAAACGCAAAACCTGACGACTGCAGCACCTGCCACCACGAACGGCCTACGAGAAGAGCACAGATCACAAAAACTTGCGCGAGTCGCACGTTTTCAAGCTGCCTCTGCAGCGGACTTCTGACCGTCGTGAAGGACATCAAAGGTTTGAGGCCAAGAAGCTTGCAGCCTGCACACGATCTTCAGTAAAGGCGACCACCGATGTTACCAACGAAGACCACGTGGAGTCGCTTTCTCACCGGCCGCTTGTGCAGCCCGTATATAACCTTCGAGTATATGACTTTCGAGAACGGAAAAAGAACAGAGCCGGGCCTGGTGATTAACCTTCTCAGCCTGCATATGATACAGCCTGCACATGATCTTCTGAAATTCGAACTCAGAATAACAGTTTGATGGCGACGTTACTGAAGCTGTGCTCATACCTGCAGCTTGTGCAGCCCGCATACGACCTTGGGAAACTCGGTAAACTTGTTGTAGTTGAGCTTGAGGACCTTCAGGTTTTTCAGCTCCGCCAGGTCGAGGGGCAGACTCGTCAGAGAGCAGCTGCACGTCAGCAGAGCGGGCTTGTGACGTCAGCAGGAAGGATGAGTTGTCTCGGCACAAGAACTACGTATGTCGAGTTACTTTCTGACGTAGCCCGTGGGTTGACTGTGGATCAAGAATGTGGCCTTCTGGGGATGCTTGAGGCACTGCAATGACAGCTACACTGCTGTTTTGCGTCTTTCAAGTCCCACGGATCTTTGAGTACGTTTGCAACTCATCAAAGAGATCAGAATTGAACTTTCTTTCCTATTTCTTTGCCAGTGCAAAGCTTGCCCTTTGCTGCCCAGTCCTCCAAGGAACTGTTACCAATAGTTTGGACTTTCTGCTTCAAGACATCTTCCTTGCACTCCCTTCTCTTCAGAAGTACCGAGTACGACTCACTTCCGCAAGTCGAGCTCAGTTGGAGGCGGCTGGATCAGCTTCACTTGTAGGACGAATTGAGAGGGCAGCTCCTGAAGCTCGGTCATGTAACTGCAGAAACGAAAACGCAGCTTTTTTCAATCCGATTTTCCAAATACTGATCCCCGTCAGAAGCAGTATATCGAGCTGGTCCGCTGCTTTTTGGAAAGGAGATCTCTAATGACTGCCTCCCCTACCTCACATATGGCCACAGACTTATGCAAGTATCTGTCATTTGCAGATGGCACCACATGTGGAAAAGATGGAGATGGAATGCCGTAACTGCTGCTCCAGGACATTGTAGATTGAACAATACAAAGCAGAGTAAAGGCTTATGGTGAACAATCTGCAAGTGCAAGACAGACAAGCCCAACACTCCCCAAACTTAAGCTGACTGTAACACTACATCAGCGACTGCAACACTACATCAGCATTGCAGCCTTGTCAAATTGCGTCAGCTGCATGGCTTGTTCTCAAGTGGCACGCCACTCGATGGGCCAAAGAAAAGGTGGCAGGAATGTATGCAAGTTGGTCAAGGGTCCGCATCGGTGGCCAGTATGATGGCGCTAGACAAAACTTGAGGTGGTCAGAATAGAGTCTGCTGGATAAGAACGGTGTTCCTTAGACAGGGCACCAGCACTTCCTTTGTAAGTATTCAAATGTGGTGTGAAACCGGTCTATCAGATTGACCAACACTGCAAGCTGGCGCGAGGTGTCACTGTGCCTCACCTCAGATTGATCCTGCCCGTCTTCTTCGACTCAAAGAGCTTGGGCTTGAGCTTGTCCATCTTATCCATCTTCGCCGAGCCCTGGCCAAATGGCCACCTTATGTCAGCCCAGAAAATGGTCTGCCCGCACTTTATTACTGCATTTGCTCAGACTTGATGTTCTCAGCTCCTCCTCGAGCTTGTAGTAGTACTCATAATGGCGGCCCTCGATCCAGCTTTGGGCAACTTTGCAGCGGCCGTAGAGCTGAAATGCAGCTTTGCTTCGCCTGCATCTTTTCCCTGTAGGTTGCACGCAGCTCCCGTTTCATATCGGGTCCTTGGTCTCCGGAGCCTTCCCAGCCTGCTTGCATCACGCTTGAATTCCCTGCAGCCTGCCTAGCCTTGCTCCAGATGGAAAGACAAGCAGGCGACATGGAAAGGGGCCGGCCGCGACGCCCAAATCCTCGCCGGGCCATCCTTCTCACTCAACTCTACGGTACGCTCACAAGTTCCAGGCCGAGGTCTGCTTGACATGTAGAGGATTCAGTTGGCGCGCGAGCGAATGCATGTCAAGCTCGAGTCGGCGAGCCTAGGTATTAGGTACCTACCTATATTGGTTCAAGCTCTACTGGTACGTAGTACCTAAGTACCAACCTTTTACTAGTGTACAGACTCCAGTGTATGGTACGTATCGTACTCAAAACCTCGAACAGTACTACATAGAACAGTACTGCATCTTATACGCACCCTGGCCTGCTGAGCTATAGCCTCTTCAGCTCTTCGGTCCTGAGGCTTCTCTGATTTTCCGTGACTCTGTCGGATGCGAGAGAAGGGGAGTGCTGAAGTTTTCAGAATACCCGAGCTCTCGATCAAACCAAGCTGTAATCTAATAGAAGGCAATCTGTCCGCAAAGCGTTCCGGTTCATCATTTACAAACAACAAGCGGTAAATGCAAGCTTTCTTCAGCTAAGCTACGACGTCACAGAAAAGCGTTTCTCACCTTTATCTGCAGCACTGAGCTGATTGGGTTGTGCTAAATTATTAAAAGCTTTCCTGTAGAGGTTCGACACTTGCATACGGCAGCTGGAAAGACCACAATCCTGTCATAGAAGGTGCTTTTGCCACGCACTGGTCATCAAGAATGCCAACCGTGTGCAAGGACGCCCTCAAGGCTTTAGAAGACTCTAAAAAAGTTAGAGCTTCAGACCTTACGAAAATCGAGCTATGGGGACAAATACCACCAATAGAAAAGGTGAGACCAACATTTACCTGCTTCTATCAGGTATGATTTTGAGATTGCAGCACAGTTACAAACTTCTGGTTTGAGAAGTGGTAATAGGTGCAGAAGCAGCACCAGATTACCAGGCTTATGCATACTGTCGGCAAGTTAACGGAAGCATACCAACCACCTCTTCCAATTTGGCATACATATAGCTGCAGCACTGCCGAAGGTGGAATGGATTCAGCGACTCCACATTCAGACTCTCGCTTGCACTCCTAAGCATTGCTTTGTAATTGCTCCACAGGTGTCTGCTTGAAATCAGTCTCTTTACCTCTTCATATTGGTGGTGCATAAAGATTAGCGCCGGGGCGCTGTAGTCCTCCTGAGTTCATCAGTCAGAGAGTCCTCGCTAGGTTCTTGGATGCGGACAGGGGCTTTCTGTCCCTTCCAATCTGACTTTGACATACGGTGATCTCTTTTTGGACATTGTGTTTTGCGTGTTTGGTGGTGGTGCTTATTCCTTCACCAGAAATATAAAAACCAATTGTGCTCAGCACCAAGGCCCGAGCGTCGCAGGGTGAATCGAAGCACAGGAAAATTTTGGAAGACAGTTCATTTGTTAAGAGTCTGCACTCTCATCACCTGACTGCCACCTGGCTGCTCAGAAAGTGCTCGGATTCACCATCGTCTGCGACTTTGGATCCAAAAATGTTTTTGATACTGTCCTTCTTGCACCGAACCCCTTTCATTGATGTGGCTTTGGTTGTCACCACAGAGTCAAATCTTGGTGGATTGAGAAAAGACAGGGATCCCGACACATTTAGTACACGTGATCGCTTTCTAGAGAAGACATCCATAGACCACGTACAGGCGGCACGCAAGCAAACCGGACCTGTCTCCAGACGAGTTGGAACAGATTGTGAGACATCCTTGCGTCAGATCAATCAAGTGTTACTTCCAGGGTTAACCTTCTGCCGAAAATTTGGCCTAGATGCTTTCAACTTATAGCAACTTGTTCGAAGCTTATGCACTATTCTCTGTTGCAGATGGACGCGAGTCTGGCTACGCTCAAATCGTGTACCCATCTCTCCTTGTCCAGCAATAACATTGACAAGATCAGCAATCTAGCAGGTGAGCGGTCGATTTGCCAAGCTTGCAGCATTTGTTCCTCTGACTCCTGGCTTGTGTTCTTGTTATCCGAGTGATAAGAGGACCACCTTTCGGGTGTGCCCGCTGACATCATCTCCACTGACTCATCATATGTCCACAAGCGATGTCGTGCAGATCATGCTAGATACATGTGCAAAATGCAGAGTGCCGTAACAAAGGCTCATTGATTGCAAGGATACGAGTTCCCCTGTCATACTGCTGAGCAACAACCAGCCAGAGCCTCCCTCGCTTCGAGCGGGATCTGCCGTTCCGATTTGGGACTTCGTTCCGATCTGCGCTCGCAACGTGCAGGCATGGACTCCTTGAGAATCCTCTCGCTGGCACGGAACCAGATCAAAAAGATCGAAAACCTGGAGGCCGTGGCAGAGACGCTGGAAGAGCTCTGGATCTCGTACAATCTGCTCGAAAAGCTGACTAACCTGGAGAAGCTCTCCAAGCTACGAGTCTTGTTCTTGTCAAACAATAAGGTGAGCAAAACATGGGCTGGACTTTACGCAGAGGCTGCAGTCATCGGATTGCCGAATTCGCTTTCGAACTTTACTTTTCAGCAATGATGCCCAGTTCGAGCCTTCTTGAGTATGGGCTGGTGCACTTGTGCCGTCGACAAGACAACTTCGAGTTTTCTGCAGTGTCTATGCTCGAATGAAAGTGGTTTGATATTCGTAAAAAACTCGAAAATTGCTAGCTTGTAGTGTTAGAAGCTTAGGCGACGGGCCATTAGGTCACCTTTGCCGTTTCAGAAGAAAGTCGATATGAGGCCTTTCGCTGAGACAATGATCGTAGAAACAGATTGTCCGACGAAAGAGAACACAGGGGTGCTGAGGAGTCACTAAGAGACATTTCGAAGCAGGGGTTCAGCGAGGCACACCGACAAAGAAGCTTGTCTCTTGTACTCCCTCATCTTCACCACGAGGAGTCAGGCTCATCGAGGCGTTTCTATTTTTACTAAGCTACCAGGGCCGTTGAATCTATCAACAGAAAAATTCTTGCACCGTCCAGATTGCCGAATGGGCGGAGATCGAACGGCTGGCGCAGCTCCCGGCACTGGAAGACCTGCTGCTGGTCGGCAACCCGCTCACCGAAAAGTACAACGTCTCAGCGGCTGATAATCCATCCAAGCCAGGAAGCACGTGGAGACTAGCGGTACGTTTGAGCATCGGAAACTTTCTCCACGTGCATGTTTCTGTCACAAGGCATGTCAAGGCGTTCCCAGCGCAGGGGCCAAAGATTCATAGGCAGAAATCAATGGACGAGCTGATAACGGCTTCGAAGAATTGGGCTTCGTGATTGAAAGTGCTCACTGCTTCGGCAAAGGCACGGAACCGGTGGGTCGCTTTCCGGTACCCACGTCGGTTGGTCGTGTGCGTTGGCTTTCGGTTCACAGTCGAGATCGCACGCAGACTGCGAGTCCAATATTCGAGTTGCTGTCAGCAGATCAAGAGTATGACCCTTCCACTGGAGATCCGTTGCATCAGTGGTTCTGAACATGGATGGGTCTTTCTTCAACGTCGATTTTGAGAGCGTTTCCCTTGGTTTTACAAGGCTCGTTGCATAGACTTTTATGTACCCTTCTGGCTCCCAACTTCACGCACCGACTACATGAGCAGTCCGCCAGGCATTCGACTTGCTCTTCTTGAACGCTGCTGGGCAATATGAGAGCTTCGAGGCACGGAGAAAAGGACCGTCTTTTCTCAAGTAGTAGTCTCTAGCTACAAGTGGTACTCTAAAACATGCACAGGATGCCTTCATCAGGTAGTCAACTGATTGGAGCCTTGAAACCTTTCACCGTCGGCTTTGCTTCGCTGGATAAAACAGCAGTTCTGAGCCCTCCACATAGAGATGCTACTTTTCGTCGACCTCTTTATCTTTGCCTGAGTACATCCAAGTCTCTCGCTTATGTCGGAGCGCTCGTCGGACTTAATGACACCTCTTCGAAAGCTTCGCGCGTGCTCAGGTCGATTGCCTCACCATTTCCGAAGGTGGTACCCCTAGCTAAGCGCAAGTGTTATTTTCTGCCTGTTTGTTTCTAGGTCCTCCAAAGATTACCAGGGCTCAAGAAACTGGATGGGATCTTGGTGGACAGGGAAGAAGTGGAGCAGGCCGCAGCTCAGAAGGCGGTCAGCTGACGTACTGGTTGCCTGTTGTAAAGCGGACTGCTCTTAGCATCGTTAGCCAGACGGCATAGCCAATTGCTTGTACACTGTACCTTTGAGGTACGCCGGTACATTTCTGAACGTTGTTCATTTGCATGAGTTGCTGCTTGTTGAAGCAAAAAAGAAGATAAACGCGCATCAAGGTGCGCTCAGTGCAGTGTTTCAATGTTCCACTAGTATGGCACAGTTTGGTTGGCAACTACGTGATGAGTTGTTGATGCGCTCGACTGTAAGCTATTCAGCGTGAACTAAGATGCGAATTGTACCGCAAAGAACGTTGTACTCATCCTTACGCATGGTAGCATCGCGTGATCCTGACAGATGTCATGTAGAAGACATGAATGCGCACTGGTCTATCTTGTATGTCCGGGTCCCGATACATGCGTTGAGTCAATGCTTTCGACTTTAGGGCTTGATGGCAGCGGCGCTGAGGGCCTTAATCTGATCTTCAAAAGACCCAACGACTTACCATGCAAAAGGACCTCGAAGACAACCTGGCTGCAAAATTTTGCATGTGCAAAATGATCCTTGGATTTGGGCGTCATGACGCAACTGTTAAGCAAGTTCGAAAGAACTTGCAGACATAGAAGTCGAGATGGTCATGATGTCTGCTTGCTATCATGTGTAGTCTGAGCCCGCTGATATTGACATACATGAAAGCTCGTGTGCCCTGAGTGCACTGATCTATTAATCTTACAAGAATCCAGTGGCCCATGCTATTTCCACTTCCATCATGATGACTCAGCCTGAACATGATAACGTACTAACGGCTGGATCCCCTTGCAGATCCAACCTAGCGCGAAGCATCATTTTACAACCAAGATGGCGCGCGGCCAATGTCGCCAGTGAGTTACCAAGAGTAAAGTTGAATAACGCATCACATTCTATCATGCTGGCCACCAAGTTGCACGCCGTCGACTCAGCCGTCTGCCCGCTGTCTGTTGCCACCGCACCGAATTTTGGAAAGAGTTTGGAAGCTCTTGAAGGCCTGGACAATATATTGAAATTTTTTCACATCAGAAAACATTGCCACTACAGCCTGATCATGAGCTGGGGGTGAGCTGCCTGGTCCTCGGTCACATCGTTTAATCTACCTAGAATGATCTACTAACATTATAGACTACAGCCTGGCTCCGCGGAGAAGGCCGGCCTGCAGAGAGAAGTTGTGAAAATCTGATACCCAATTAAACCTGCGATATCAATCCGGCTACCGGTATGCCGGCCGGTATGCAAGTTAGGCTGCCTCCCTTGGGTCGTCGGCTACTCCGAGTACCCCCCTCTGAGTATCCCGGGCAAGTAGCCCGTCCAGACTGCGGGATTTTCAGCCCGGCTACTTTGTGTTCCGCGATGATCGGGAGCTAGGACCTACTTCGCCTTATCACGTGTGAACGACGAGCCCAGCAAGTACATATCCTTCGAAAAGTAGGCTACTCGGCCGGCTACTCGGCGGTTGACCAATCAAATTTGAGGACACGGTTCCAGTTTCTACCAGTTGTTGAAACGGACGCGTACACGAACACCGACAGTCTGCTTTCTTGAGTGATTGCGCGAATTCTTTGTGTCAACGTGGCACGCTAAGAGCGACCGGCGGAAGTAGCCGATGTCCGAAGTAGCCCCCGGTGTGGAAGGGGCTACTTCAGTTCCCGGTTCCTTGGAGAAACTTGAGAAGTAGCCGGGTACTCCAGTATCCCCAAGTATCCCCCAGTGTGGACTTTGGAGGCAGCCTATTAAATGGGTAATCCCGACACTCTCACAGTTCACTTGGCAAATGATGCATTGATCATCTCTAGCATGCCGGCGCATCCAAGGACCAAATCCGAATCCGACTCGATCAAGATCCGAGATCCGGCTACAGCTGACACTGTGATTGGCTGACGGCCTGACATGCAGACCGGTTGCACTACGCGGGGCGGTTGGCCGCGGTCGACGATGGACGTACCGTACTTACGTACTTAGGTAGGTACCGTACATACATACCGTACTGGCAACGGAATTCACCCCCAAACATCGCGAATAATTAATTATGAAACTTTTGAGTTTTCTCCGAGCGGTTTCAGAATTTATTTTTCATTTCGTCATTTTACTTTTTTGGTTTTTTCACCTGGTATTTGGAGCATTTCGCGGTTTTCAAGTTTGTTTTTGCGTTTCGTCATTTCTCCCTGGGGGTCCCATTTAGTTTCCAACTTTTCGTTTTTCCTCAAAATAATTAATAAAAGATGAATTCCCTTGCCGGTACGGTACATGGGCCGATTGTGCACACTGCACACTGCACATGCCCATGGAGTCAGAAGTACCTACAGACTTCCAAGTTCCGGATCAGGATTCAGGAGGTACCTACCGTACCAATTGTCCGGTTAGGCAACAATTACATATTTTTTGACTTGCCCAAAAATCTGAATTGAAAATAAATTCCAATTAAGGATCTTCAGATCATTTTGCCCCGTAGAAAAACAAAATAAATGCATAAATGAAGCTGCCCAAAATAACTGACACGAAATTAATTATTGGACAAAAATCTGCCCAACCGGACAATTGGTACGGGTATACGTACCCTACCTACTAGGTACCTACCTAGTACCGTACCTCGAACCTGGTACAGATGTCACTTCCATGTACCGGTACCAAGTTCCGACTGTACGTTGAAGGCCTTCCGCTCCTCCGCTCGGGGTACCTATTGAGCAACTTTAATACGCACCGATTGGTGCCCTGTGCTCGGAAGACTGAAGCCCGGAGCTTCTAGCAAATTCTCGGAGTCAACTAGAATGTCCTCCCCCTTGGAATTTTTGCGATGAAGGGTTTATCATGGGGTCAAGAGTTATCGCGTCTTAAAACAAAAACTCCGCAGGATGCTAGTGCCGCTCCCTGCGCGATGTCACGATGCCTAAGGCTGCCGCAAACCAA
>DF237491.1:0-59499 GCA_000708835.1 Klebsormidium nitens
GATCTTAGTGAAGTCGACGTACCCATTGTTGAAAGGCGCCGCGCGCGGCCCCCATGGGCGGCACCAGTCACCGCGGCGCGGCCGGGCGGCCGGCATCATGCACGCGGGTTCGCGGCCGCGGCTCCACCTCCACGGCCGCCGGCGCCCACCTGGCGCTTGGAGCTGGAGGCAGCTGCTAGGCCGGTGGTGGTGGCCTTCGCCGTCGGTGGGAAATGAACAGCAGAAAATACAGGGCGCCAAGGTGTGCGTTGTTGCGTTGTGCATGCTGCTCTGGGGGCACCATTGTGGAAAAGCATGACAAGGAATAGATGACTTCGTGCATTACCACCATGATGGCAAGAGGTGCTGCGACAGTGGGTTCCTTGAACCTGAGCAGGAATGTGACCACGAGGGCCCCAAGCGCTGTTCCAGAAACTGGTTTGCCTCTGAGACTCTGCAGCGTGCCATACCCGGGAAGAGGAGGATGCTTTCACAGGGATGGGCGGATGCTGAGCAAAGCACAAGGTCCCCCTCTGGTTCGCAAACGAGCAGCGTTGCTGACGGCGGCGCAGGATCGTGATGACATCGACATTGTCAAAATCAAGCGTGAGTGCGCTCATTGCAATCAGGAAGAAAGGGTTTGTGGACTAGAGTGTGAGCGTTTGAGCTGAGCTGATCGATGAAGCAATGTGCAAAGAGGCGCCTTCATCCGTCTCATGAGTCCCTGCTTACTGCTCATTCCTACCACAGCTGCAAATGCAGCATGTGCTTTTAAGAGAGATGGAGGGCCTCCTATTAGCGCACAATTGGCAATTGCACAATAGCGATTTGTTGCTCACATGGTGGCATGTTCTGTACTTCGCTTCTGCACAGGGATATGTGTTCGTCAAATGACAGAGTCTCTGCTCTTTATTATTGAATGTAATGAATCTGTCCGAATTGTGTTTATGGGTCAGTTCCAAGCCTTTGGACCTTCAAATCTCTTCTGCAGCTGGTTGTCATCACAACATGACTTTTGACATTGATGGCACCAGTATTTTTGCAGGCAGGTGTGAATTGATCTGGTCTGAGCACTTGGCTCATCTGTAGACTTTGTCCATTTGACCTTTTTAGACTTTTGGGGCTTTCCCTGCACTGACCAGCTTATCAGGGACAAGCTTGAAAACTGCTACTACTGCTAGCAGACCTAGAATCTGCTGAGTAACGGGCATAGCTCCTGTAAACCTCTACTGGGCACAAGCAATGGAGAGAAAGTTGCTCACGCAGGAAGACTGAGGAATTTTACGCCACTTGTCTGTCACTCTACCCAATCCAGCCATTGAAGAAGCAGATTGCCACCAGGGTTTGAAGGTTCTCTTTCCTGGAGAGCACAATGCTTTGTAGGTCATCTGCACACAGTTTGGTGGCACTCTGCAAAGGACTGTCATTTCAAGCTTGGAATGTAGGTTTATACCTGAAGCTTCTCAATCAGAACGCTGTCAGCCTCTACTTCGTGAACGCCCCACATCAAGGCTGTCTTCAGACACTCAGTACTACATTGTTCAGCTCCTCGTTCGGTGGTGCCACTAAATGCTCCCTTTTGTTATTGAAGAGTAGTTCGTGTTTTGACAGCACTGCGTCACTGCCTATCACATCGCCATACTTGCAATCTATCAGCAACCTAGTCGCGCAGAAAACATTGCTGATCTGTCACACACCCCGTTGCCTTTGGTTTCCTGTCTTTCCACCCTACCTAGTCCTCTTCTGAACGCAGACTCCCAAGCCTTCTTCATGGTCGTTCGTTGCCCACCACATTCTCACTCTCAAAGCTTTCCTTCTCTACAGGCCTCTCCGATGGCTCCCAGCTCTTTACCTTCGGCCCCTACGCTCCAGAGCCGGCCCCCTCTCCCACCTTAACCCAGGGCGAGCAGTCACGACCCCAGTCGTCGAGCTTCGCAAAGCGCTCCTCGGTGCCCAAACGCCCCTCCCGAGCAAAGACCGCCGAGTCCAAACCCGTTGAGGAACCCGCCCCCGAGCCCTCTCAACCCCGCCGTCCCTCATCGACTTTCGTGCGCCGCTCCCCGATACCACACTCCTCAAATAGGACGCCAGCTTCAGAAACCCCGGTCGCTGTGTCGCCGACAGTAACTGCTGCACAAGGGGCGAAGAGCAAGCCAAGTGCGGGGGCACCTCTGACGGGAGTGCGCGAGAGAACCGAGGCCCCGGTTCCAACCCAGGACCGGTTGCGCCCCAAATCTCAGTTCTTGCGGAGGTCGCCGGTCGCCGGGGGTCGGAAGTTGAGGGCTGCAGTCCCGAGCTCCGGCCAGAAAGCGTCCAGCGATGACGAGCCGAAAGCGTTGAGCCGACTGCCATCGGCATTCAGCAAAAAGTCAACCATCCTCAGGAAACCTCCAAGAAAACTCGAGACTGAGAAAGCAGAGCCGGCAGTGGATACTGGAAGTCGGTCGAGCCGGCCCCCATCGTCATTCCAGAAAGCATCCCTAGTTGCCGGGCGCCCTGCCCGAAAGGTACCAGAATCTTTCTTGTCCGAGAAGGAACTTGCAAAAGGAGACGGAGCAGCCCGGCCAAAACGCGCGGCGACTGCGTTCAAGAAAGCATCGCCAGTTGCCGGGCGCCCCGCCCGGAAGACACCAGATCCTGCCTCGTCCAAGAAGGACGTTACGAGAGACGTTACGGGAGACGAGAGGGCAGCCAAGCCAAAGCGGGCGGCGACCACCTTCAAGAGAGCGTCGCCAATCACGGCAAAAGGACGGGGCGCTCGGAAGCCAGGCCCCCGGGTTATCCAGGATCTGACGGGGATTGTAACGAACGGAGTGGCAAAGGCTGCGG
This sequence comes from Klebsormidium nitens, assembly GCA_000708835.1. NCBI lineage: Eukaryota > Viridiplantae > Streptophyta > Klebsormidiophyceae > Klebsormidiales > Klebsormidiaceae > Klebsormidium > Klebsormidium nitens. The sequence continues at coordinate 2,809 of DF237491.1, forward strand.
TGGCTGTGGAAAGAACGGTAGAGAAGTTGGTCGGGGATGTCGTTGGGAGCGGAACAGGGGCCTCGGATCTGGAAGATGAGGGGGAATGGGCGAGCGGAGAGTCGGATTTGCATAACATGAAGCTGGGAGAGCTGAGGCAGCTTGCAAAGGAGCGGAAAATTAAGGGGATGTGGACACTGAAGAAGGAGGAGCTGATAGAAGCACTCGAAGTGTCTTTCTCGGAGGATGTCTAGGCAAGCGTGCATCCCAATCTTGACATGCGAAAGCTTTTTGGGACGACGTATATGAGAGCTATTGTGATACAAGGAATACATCCTTCTGAAATCGACTTGACTCCTGTCTGATTTGGAAGGAAGTAAAGCAGAAAAACTATCATGCTGGCGCGACACCTTACGACGCCGCGCAGCACCATGCCATGTCTACGAACCGGAATATTGACGATGTATGTACTCTGAGAGACTTTGCCAACCCCTTGTGCTGCACCCACAAGCTTGAATGGTTCGTGATTTTTTGATGCAAAGGTCGTTTTCTTGATTGATATTCTACTCCAGAACTACAATCGGTGATTGTGACAAAACGTAACCGGTTACATGATCCGACCATGCAGCAAGTACATGCGTACGGTATTAATTGCTGCACACTCCGAAGCAGCAGGTGCTTGCGCTTTTTGATTCCAAATTTGAGTGCATGCAACCATCGCCGCCTTCGAGCAGGCATAGCCATCTTCATGTGCGGAACTTCAAGTAAGATTTGACTCGCACTAAACCTCAAAAGGGCTCGACTACCAAATTTCGAAAGCCTCCTGCCTAATCCGGTGATTCCGTCACGAGTTCGGCTGCATGGGACGAGGTTTATCCTGGAAAGCACATAATACATGCTTCAACGCAGTTAGGCTTCAGCTACAAGGCCTAAGCAGTAATATGAGTCAGGACTCAGGACATCCATCAGCAATTATTATTGCAAGAGTCAGCAAGACATGCACAGAAATTTCACGGGGGTATCCTGATTCCTGAGTCCTGACTGACATAACCCAAGGGTTTAAGGCAGATACAGCTGAGCCGAAAAGTAAAATCAAGATCGACCTGTACGGCCCTTTGACTTGTACTGACCGCAGTATTAACTACCGTACAACGTCGGAGTCCGTCGCAGATGCGCATTGCGATCAGCTGCAAAGATGACATCATTGACCATCATTGACTGGCATCCCTTTGTTGCTAGTTTGTTGAAGGAACAATATGGGCCAATGGCGCTCAGCGCTGAGCAGCTGAGCTACTAACTTCAGAATACAAATCCCTGTCAAACTTTGGTATCCTTGATATCCTTGTCCTTTGACGTTCAATGCATTTACAGCAGATTCCCTGATTCGCATAGCGTTGGCTAGCGCGCCCCATTAGGAAAGCTCCTCTAGCTAGCAGCTGAGGTTGTGTTAAATCCGTCCAGCTACGCGGCGTCCACTGCACGGCGGGTCGTCCATAACATCCTGCAACGTTCCAAGAATGGCTGCACATCAGGAGTCCGCCCCGTCTGATGACCTCTTGAAAGGTGAGTTGGACAAAGTCCATGTCTGTCGCTTCTTTTGTCCTCCTCCTCTGACGTGATCCTCGAGCACGTGGGCTTGGGAATCCAATCACTTTGTGCTCTTACAATGGTTTTTAAGCACCAGCCAAATGCTGGCACTAGCATCACAATGAAGCTAATTCGCTCTCTTAAAAAGTTCATATTTCAATGTGGTCGACACACAAACAAGGTGGCAAATAAAGTTGGCAAACATTGGCAGCACTTTACGGACACCATCTTTACAACAGACTTCAAAACTGAAAGCTCGTTTGCACCATCTTCTTAAGAAGAAAGTGGTCTTCAGTGAAAAGCCCCATAATTCTGTGATCAATCCTTTTTCTTACATTCTCTCCAAGTAATAAAACGAGGCAGCTGGAAACATCCCCCTATGAACTTGTGGCAAGATGAGAATGCAGCACTCAAGCTCCGACATAACAGCAGGACACCCTTTTGTTTCACTTCTAGCCCACACTTGATGTGCAAAGCTCCAAAGTTGGCCAGTACTCCAACAAATATTTTGACGATAGGAGCGTCGAAGATGGCTATAACATGATGCATGCCTTTTACACTGACGTTTACTTAGCACTCTGCAGCTGACAGTGGCCTTGGCCGCCAGTTGAGTCTATCAAAAGCAGAGGCAGTTTGCAGTTAAAAGGATATTTTGACTTTGTTGATATCATACTCGCAAAGTGTACAGATGTATCTTCGCAAATACTGCATGATCGAGAGTCCCTTCAGATGCATTCTGTGAGGATCAGACATGTCCACTCTTTGACCTGATAAGAAATTCTAGGGAAGTAATTGGTCGAGCAAGTTCTGAATGCGATGGCTGTCTTTGGCAGAGAGAAATGGTCTCAACATTCTTGGGGAGTGACCAATGAAGGGACACACAAGCTTTACTATGGCCGATGAAGGAAACTCCTGTAAGGGCTTGTTTCAGTCTCCAAGCCTGGTGCAGGCACTATCGTAAAGGCGGGAGGACACAATCTCAATGTGGTCAACAGAGGAAAGGGCCCAGCAGTTCTCATGCTGCATGGCTTTCCCAACTCCTCAACACTCTACAAGCATCAGGTGAGCGCACTGCTTTTCAAAGCACCACTTGAACACTTTCTTATCCAACTTTATCAAGATAGCCCTAATGCAAATCATGGTTCACAAAAGTCTGAAACATAATTTTTCTCACACTGTGCCATTGCACGAGGAAATCTCAATGTTGCTGCTGCAGGGAAATGTGCTACTCTCGCTCAGCTATGGGCTGGCCACTAACTTTGGCCTCGTTGGAGAAATGGTAGCTTTGCAGAGAGACCAAGATGATGCTCACAATAGCAATGGCTGAGCATCTCGGAAGCGTTACACCACAGTGTATCATCGTCCACATCAGACAATGTTGCCTAAATCACATCAGGTTACATACATCCGTCATGGATCATGATTGGCCCCTGACCAAGTTGCCTTGCATCGTTATGCAGATTCCCTTCTTGGTGGACCATGGTTTCCAGGTTATCGTGCCTGATCTCCTGGGCTTTGGTGGGAGTGACAAGCCTCAGGATGTGGAGCCCTACACTCTGGACAACCAAGTCACCATGCTGAAAGGTAGTGTCGAAAGCTCTCCCTTGCCTCTTTGGCACAGTCCACCGCACCTGATTATTTTCCTAGCTCAAAATCCACTAACAACGCTGACATTCGAAAAGATCATACTGGGTGTGGCATCCTGCTCCAGGTTCGGAGACAAGGCTCCATCTCTTAAGATCCGGCTTAATCAATTTCGAGAGTTCTGCTTTGGCTTACCAAGCAGATTACGTTTTACTTTTCTCTTTCAAGCTGCAGGCTCCGTCACATCAGCTGCTTTTGCCAGACTCTGGCAAAAGCAGCTGATGTGAATCGGCGATTCACATCAAGATTTCGTCATGGACTGAAAATTCTGGTTTACATTGCTGCAGAGGTTCTGGACCAACTAGGCGTAGACAAGGCGGTGGTCGTGGGGCATGACTGGGGCGCCGGCTTGGCGTGGCACTTTGCAGGTGGGGGCCAAACGTCACCCTTGTGAAACGTGCTTCGGTGCTTCCTATCAGGCTGGTTGCAGGATGGGACGAACAACCTGCTTGTCGAAGTACGAAACATCCATTGCTCACCGCGTTGCTTCTCCAGTACTCTCATATGAATGCAATTCTCCTTTGAGGCAGTCATCGTTTTGATGTCAGAAATGTCTTACGACTGACTCGTGAAAGCAGAATCAGGAAAGCTCTGTATATGTTTTGCGTGGCATGTTGAACCAAGTTCATTCGTCTGTGCAGCGTTGGCCCCTGAGAGGACGACCCGCCTTGTCGCACTATCCGTAGGCCATCCGGCCCAGTACTTCAATACGGGCGAGCAGCAACAGCTTTCATGGTGAGACTTGTGACCTTCATTCAAAAGAGGTGATATGTCGCTTCTGACATCCTATCCGTTTGACCATATTTTTCTCGTCCGATTGATTCATTTATGTCTTCTGCTCAGCGACTTCCTATCAAAGGTCAGAAGAAGAGTAGTCGATTTAGAAGGCCGCTTGCAACGCCAAAGTCGTGATGCTGACCAAACAGATTGAACAATCAGATTCGAAAACTCTTACTTTCACACGAATGGACGCATCTACGCAAACACACTGCATACTCCGGTCCACTACCCGCTGCTGTCCTAGCGGCTCAACGCAGCACTTATTCGATGCTTTGCATCCGTCACCATATAAGCAACACGCTCACGCTTTTTGCGACCACACGTGGCAGCTGCAAACTTGTCAGTCCTACAGGTACATGCTTATCTTTCTGCACGAGGGGCTGGCCGAACGAGTCATTACGGACGGCAGCGTTCTGTCCAAGGTCACCCCTGCTTCCCAGATGGTCCTTTTTGCCACGGACGAGTTCGTACAGATGTTTGCTGACCTGGCGAAGCCGGGGAACGCCACAGCAGGCCTCAACTGGTACAGGTAGGCCCCAGTGCTGCCAGTGACGAGTGCTGGTGTATGTTTGAAATCCTCAGCTCAGCTGCCCGTTTCTTTGTGATCAAGTGCTCTTCAAAAGGCACTGGCAGTCTCCGCATACTCCTCGTAGGTTAGTCTCTGGGTATGATAGTAGAGTCCCCGGGGAGGTACAAAAGTAAAGACCCAAACCAAGAATTGAACCTGCTCCGCACCCGTACCCACCCTAACCCCCAAAGTAACCCCACCCGTTCCCCGGACCCTTTTTTTATATCGTACCTAGAACTATCCTACCTAAACTATAGGTCAATAGTATCCACTTGAGCTTCATGTTTGACAACGGCCGTAACCTTCAGCACAGACAATAAGTTGATGGTCGCACGTGCACGGTCCCCCCGCGTGAATGTCGAAACCCAAGCCAGGAGCTGCAACCGGCAGCCAATCAGTCTACCAGGGTGAAACAGCACACAGTCGGTCAAGAAAGCCTTTCTGGACAACCATGTCGTTTCTCGACTGAACGTTGTATCGCCTCATGACGGAGTGGCGCCTGAAGCTGCGACAAAGCAGCTCTTGTGTCAACAACGCAGGGCAAACGTCACGCCCGAGAAGATGGTGGCGGGTTACATCACGCAGACGCCCCCGGTGGAAGTAGATACGCTCATGATCTGGCCGACCGGAGACCATTATGCCTGCTGCGAGGCCCAGGCGAAAGGCTCTGAGGCCTTTGTAAAGGGGCGCTTCAGGTTTGTCTAATGACAGCAGCATCTGTAATGCTTCTAACCATAGAATTCATGTCCCTGATTCTGTTCCGCTCTGGTTCGTGCCTTCAGCTGCTCTTATATGTTGCTCGAGGACGTGCAAATGTAGACGAAAGTTCATCAGGCGAGCATCAGGATCAAAAGAAAGTTACTGAGTCATATTTTGCGAGCCGTTCAGCTTTAGATGTTCGCATCAGCTCTTCTCTGTTCTTTCACGAAGATGCAAAGCTAGGGCTTGCATGCGCAACTTAGCTACGATTCGTTCCTGAGCTGCTTTATGGATTGCGTGCAGGTACGAGCGTGTTGAGTGCGACAGCCACTTTGTCACGTGGAGTGCGCCCGACAAGGTTAATGAGCTCTTGCTAGGATTTTTGACGGAGTCCTAATCCTCATCTGAAAGCCGCGTTTGTGATGCCCTTCGTCTACTAAATGAGCGGATACATTTTTGCCACTGAGCATTGTAAATACACTGAGAGATACATAGGGATGTTGGTTTTGAAATGATCCATCATCTTTTGTGGAAGTGAGTTGAGATTCCAACTTGAGAGTGTGTAAGAGATGTACGATTGCGCAAGCAGTTTACAGCGTACTGACTGTCTTTGTCACCATTCGGAAATAAACCGGTCTCAGACGTACACTTGACCGTTGAACATAGCAGTGAATCGACAATCAGGAGCCTTGGATCCGTAAAGTTGACTCGCGTTTTGTTAATGGCATCCTCTGTCGTGCCATTGCGCGTAGGCGCTCTGCAGTTTTCACAACGTACAGCTCCATTATATACAACGTAAATGATGCATGCATGCATGGTGCTCACTCGCAAGACTCAGAGTCTCTTGCGGCACTGCATGCTCGAAGCATTTTCTTAAAATTCCGATGCGGCATACATCAATTCGCGACACGTCCGTTAAAAAAGTTATTTGGCAGGCTTGAGACCTGGCCTCAAGCTCAAGCTTGCATGTGAGCCTGCCGCCATGACCGTCCATGTGCATATAACTCAGTGCGCTGCCAGGAAAGGCTGCGCTTGCCTTGATCGATCCTGTCGAAAGAGACACGCGGCGTGCCTTGCTTGAGAGCTGGACTATAGGCATAGACTCAGCATACGCATGCCTCCTTACGATAGGACCGTGCGTCACCTGGCACCACGCAGCAATTGAAGCCAATTAAACATGTGCACTGTGATCTACATACGGGTTTGGCAGGGCGAGCCGCCCGCGGCCATCTATTTGTACAAGTTGAGGGGTCTCGCAATCTCTGCTTGGGACGTTCTCAACGGGATACGCGACACGGCAGAATAGCGGGGCGCCGCATGCTATGATCAATTGCCGGTGTACACAGGCGCTCGCTTCTCAGCGAATGCGGCCAGCCCCTCCAACCGATCGCGCGTGGACAGAGTTTCCGCATAACACTCCTGCTCGATCTGCAACCCGTCTACGAGCTTCGCCTCGATGCCCCGGTCGATGGCCGCTTTGGCCGCTTGGATAGCGACAGGGCCCTGCAAATCGTTGCAAAACCTAGAGACTTCACCAACATGCTCACTTTGTGTTTCGGCTCGATTTTGCTTCGTTCAGATCAATTGAGAGGCATGCTGATCCGCCTCATGTGGTTGAAGAAAGGACGCTCGATCTTTCTTTTGCATGGCCGGAGACACTGTTCGGCTTCTATCGTGCTTTGACAGCTCCAATCGGGCTTAGACGACTAGCTTCGGCGTTTTAGCACGAGCTGGCACTAATACCATGAAAGACCTAGTGTCTCTTTCTAGTCTCCTACTCAGAACAGATGTAGGAGATGCGAACACCATGACGCAACTGATGACGGCATCGTTCCTGCGGGTCTTTAAACCTCTGCAGCCGACGTGATTTCTGAAAGTATGATTCATGAACTGGCACCGAGAACGCAGTCACAAACCTTTCGAGGCGGAAGTAAGGAGGGCATTATGAAAATAGCACCGAGCACACAGTCAGCAACGCCCTGTTGGGACAATCTTACGTCACCACAAGCGCGGAACGTGGACTCACCTTTTTCAGAATTTCGGCGGCGAGTTCCAGGGCCTTGTCGAAGGCTTCCCCGGGACCCACCAAGTGGTTGAGCACACCTGATTCCGTTACGGAGCAGGGTTCAGAGGCCGGAACTGGGACGCTCAGCCTAGCCTTCACTTTCCAGTGAATGACGCGCACGAGAAATCCCGGATTTCACTTTTTACGTCCTTTTTGACAGCTTTCTTTAGATCTCTCGATTTGTCTCTGCAGTCGATTTGAGAGCTACCTAGATGTGCCCACACAAAAGTGGCCACGCTTTCTAACCATCTTTAGATCGCAGCGTGCGACTCGAATGTAATCGAATCCCGCCCATGCAAAGCTGGTTGGCATGCCCCGCACACGGTGAGCATCGTTTCGTCAAGTCATTCAACCCGAAAGACAATGAAACTGCCAGGAACAAGATAAACAATGAATTGCCATACCTATTCGGTAGGCCTCCTGCGCGTCCACAATCCGCCCCGTGAAAATGAGCTCCTTCGCCTTCGAAACGCCCACCAGCCGGGGCAACCTTTGCGTTCCCCCAGCCCTGCACACACCCAAGAATGTAGACCGATTGCCTGCCGGTAGCTCGTTTTTCCTTTCAATCTCAAAAGTGTCGGGCCCACTCTAGTTCCTACTCCTGGAACGGTTTCCACTTGCGGGTTACAAGGTGCAGATTTTGCTATCCCGCCAATCAACAGGTCCCATCCCGGATCTCATGGCGAAAGAGAACTGCTCGGAGAGCGAGAGAGTCATACTTGATTGAATAGCGGTCCCTGACGAACTTGCATGAGTGCTGATCTTTGAAACGAGGGGCTGACTAAGGCACTCTTCCTGGACGCAGCAACAGTCTGGAAGTCCGGCGCTCGATCCAGACAATGAGCTAAATGTCCGTGTTGTTTGGCGGTAGCCACAACGGGACGTTTGCTAAACTTGTGCTGAGGGAAAGCAGCACGGAGGGTCTTACCCTGGAATAATGGCCAGCCCTGTCTCCGGCAAACCTAGCCTGGTATTCTGACCTGTGAGGTGGCCATGCTGTGATGTCAGGATTGAGACGAAGTTTAAAACTTGGAGATAACAGCCATGATTAAGATTGTGCATCAGGATCCAGTCAGAACAACTTGCGGGAGGAATGAGGAGGCGAGTGGAAGAACGTGATAGAATCAACTTGCACGCGCCTAGAGCCATAGACGATTGCTCACACAAGGTTATGCTGCACACTGTGGCGTCACCAGTAATCCTCAATAATCAGCACGTCAACAACAAGGAAGGAACCGCCATTACAAGCCCGCAAACTCCTTTATATTGACTGCTATTCTCACCCCCCACCCGTAGATCACATGACAGCGCCAACTCAAGCCCGCCTCCTAGAGCGTGGCCCTCCACTGCTGCAATTGTAGGAACTCGGAGGTCCTGCACAAACCTGACGCATTCGGCTCCTGCAGAAAGTGTCTCCTGACTTGTGCAGATTTGGCAAGTGCTTCGCAAGGTCCTTGAGAAACGTAGGAACGCAGCATTTTGTAGTGGTCGAATGGGGCAGAGAGCAAGAAGCATCTGATTGTATGTGCGGAGCCCCAGTGAGGCTGACTATGAAAAGCTGACGGACATGCGCACCTCCAAAGCTTTGAACACTGCTCCGAGCTGCCGCACAAATTTCTGAACCCCATCTTGAGTCATCTCCTTCCGCTCCTGCAGGTTGGGATTTCAAACCGTTTTGGCACGGTCCCTTCTGTAACAAGCAACTACATCACGGTGCATTCCTGAGTTCAACACTTGGGTCAAACTTAGATGTGAGCTCTCCTGTCCTCTCAAATCCAGGCAAGAGGGCTTTGTGTTGCCCTGGCGAATGTCTTCAACGAGCCTTGACAGTCCCGACCAGGGACTACAAGCATTGCTTTGATGATACATTGCACTTTCAATGTACAGTGTCACTCTGTAAAGAAGCAGCGCACAGACGACCGGCATGCCCGTAAAGCATGGAAGTTGGAGTCACCTTGAGGTCCGCCCCAGCGCAGAACACCTTCGGAACATTGCTGTGCAGTATGACAGCCCTGACTTGATCGTCCCTCTGAATACTCTCAATTGCTTCCTCGAGCTGCTCCAGAAGCGTCCGCCCGAGGGCGTTCTTTGCATGGGGGCGTTGCAATGACACCGCTACCACCCCTGCGCCACATGATATTCCATGTGTTTAAAGCTCAAATTAGAGGGGCAGGGGCGTGTTCCCAGTGGGGCAGCGATGCCAGTCAGCTTTGGTTCCTTGCATCTTGATTCTCTGAATATGAACCAAGCATTTCAGAGCGATGGTACTACCACCAGAACTTTCGTAACATGTCTCATCATTGCAGCATGCATTGTTATCAACCTTGCAGCTCTTCCCATCAAGCACAAGAAAGAAATGTTGGATTTTGAAACGCTATGCCCTTAATATTCCTCTGAAGACTTGAAATTCTTGAGCAGCCTGCATTGAAAACTTGTCGGGTGGTTTTGCTTGATATTGGCCCCTCAGTGTATGTTCTTCATGGCATATTCCTGCTCACTTACCTTTCAGGTCCCCCTCCAGACGCTCCACCGCCACTTCCTTGACAACCTCTGTTCTCAAATATCGGCGCCAGGTTAAGCTGGCACCATCGGAGCCATTTGGAACAAGAAAAGCTGTATCAAACCCTTGCCTCCATATCTTCCCTGCTGTATAAGCAGGAACTCTTTGACTGTCTGAAATACATGAACGCTTGCAAGGATGAGCTGCTTCCTCTTTCCTTGTCGGAGCATGTATCAAAGGCAGCTCACAATTGCTGGTGGCTTCCTGACACAAGTTGATGGACACCAGAACAGCTGGCTTCTCTTGCAAGGGAGCCACTGAAGCACAAATAGGCGTTCCTAATCTCCTGATTGCACGCAGACAAGCAATCTGCAACCTGGCCGCCATAACAGATGAGGCCACTCAATTGGAGGTACGACTTGCGAAACATGTGCTTGAAAGTCGGAGAAGGCGAGCAAGAATGGGAAAACGAATGCACTGCGCAAGGTTTCTGGAAGCAGATTGCAGGGAGCCAATTGATTCGCTGCGAGAAGCACGTGGCAATCGCAAGCCAATCAGAGCACTCGTAAGCAACCGTCGGTTGATTCCACTTTAGACACTCGACTTTAACTTGAGTCGTGACTCTTGCGTGCTCAGTACACTGATGTCAACAGCCGCTAAATTAACAATCTCCTGGTGCCAGCAGGAGAAACTGATCAGACTGGTTGCGGGGCAAAAGGATTGCGGGCAAAAGGGGCGTAGCTAGGCGGAACCTGTTCATCAGATTAGCATTTAGGGACTTTGAGCTGTCTTCGTGGTTGCAAACTTTGAATAGAGTGCAGAAGGCATGACGATCTGGTTGTGGCGGCGAATAGCCTTGAAACACCATTCATGCTGCATGCAGGGTGTAAGCTCTGAGCTTTGTACTTGGTTTAAAAACTGAGGGGCCTCTGCGGAGGTGGCCATCTTGTAGCGAGGCTGCCAAATTTGCCCCACATCCTACTTCTCCTGAGGTCAGCCCATTGCCATGCGTTGTCACAAGTATTGAAAGTGATATGACTTGAAAGCTTGATCATTTCCACGTAGCAGCCCAACTCTCCCAGCTTTCTGGGATGACTGCCAGACTGCAATGCAGGAAGACAAGAATGATGTCTCTCATACTGGTGGTTGGTCGCCCTTTTACCACAGCTGAACATCGGTACCAGTGCCAAGTTCCCAGCTCGTTGACAGCAGCTTGGAAAGCTGCAAATACCAGCTTGATATAGCACATTTTCAGAAAGCTTCTGTGAAACTTATTTGCCGCTACAAAAGCTTTCTTGCCACGTGTCAAAGGTTGGCAATACGAACAGGGGAGGCTGACCATGCCCGTTTGCACAATCGAAGTTCTGAATCTGCTGTAAGACACCTCACTTAAAAGCTGCAGACATGATGCGTCTCTACTTTTGGATCAGCCATCTTGAGTGCTTGCAGGTTGGCTGATGTTACCCTGCGGTGCCGGAAGCATGACAACCACTATGGATTCCGTTGTGGGCTCATTGCCAACAGGCAGCCCCCCCGCATCCCCGCTACTATTCTTCAAAGCGGAACAGTCACTTTCCTCCACATTGCAAGCCACGCGCAACGCCAGAGCCTTGCACAGTGACAAACCAACTAGCAGCTCAGGAAAAGGGGAGTCAACAACAAAGTCCAGCGGAAGTGGCGTCAGATCCAAGGGCAGCACAGGAAAGAATGCAACGAGCCCCAAGAAAACGGGGAGGCAAACGGGAGCTCTGTCCAGCCAGTCGGGCTCTGGAAAGCTTGCAGGGTCGGAAGTAACTAGAGAGGGCGATGCGGCGGCTACGGAGGTGCGGGCGTTGAGCAGCTTGCAAGCGAACAAGGTTGGGGGGGAGGAGGGAACGAGAAAGATGCTAGGAGTGCAGGCGATGCTAGAGAGGAAAATGACAAGTCACGAGGCAACGTGGGCGGACTACGGGGCGGCCAGAAAGACGTGAGCGAACTTTTCCTGAGGAAGATCCGTGTGGACCGCTTTGTGCGGGTAGAAATTGGGGCGAAAGTCTCAATATCTGGGAGGATAGCTAGGCGCAGCACATGTTTGGATGCGGAAGTGGGGTCTTGAGGAATGCGAGTTGCTGTGTTGGTCAGAGTTGCAAATTGCTGTTGGTGTTGCTCTCAATCAAATTCGCATTCAAACAACAGCTTTTTGTTCAGGCTTGAGGGACGCTGTGAGGAGGAGATCGGGCAGGCGGTTGGAAAGTTCAAGGAAGACGCGGAGACGAGCGAGCAGGAAATCTTGGAAGTCCTGGGCCCAATGATGGGGGATCAGCTGGGGGCTCTCAGCGTAAGAGTCAACCTTATCTGCGCCAATCCGATATCCGATCGTGCCTATCACAGTCAGGTTCCTGACGATGCAAAGCTTTTGCATATGCACAGAGGCAACCTAGTGAACCATTGCTCTTTGTCATTCAAAGTCGAAAAAATGTATCCAATCGCCCGCATCACCTTTCTTCTCTTCGTGACACTATGCTTTGGCGAAGCTGCCGAAACAAACGGCTTATCGCCCTTTGCTAAAATCAGGGACTAGGCATGCTCATTTTCAGCGGCAATGAAGGATCTGGAGGTTTCACTCCGTCAAGACCTCTCGCCTGCCTTCCCTGCGTTTTCCACATATTGCTCTCCTCGTCATGCTTTCTCCGTCGACAATGTTCCTCTCACTATAGAACTCAAAGAAAACACTTATTACCTGCAGCTCGACGACATTCAGCGCATCTGGACCGTTGTCGCAGGCCGGTTCCCCGACCGCGAGGCGCTAATCGAACGCCTAGGAACTGAGCTGGAAAGCGTGGAGCAGCGGCGGGTTGCGGAGGCGCGCGGATTGCTCGAAAAGGCCACCGAAAGGCTCATGGATATTGCACACCTCACGAGGGGACCGGTGAGGAGCCGTTCCTTGGAGTCGTGGATCTGAGTTATATAAGTGCAAGAGACTCTATGGAACCTCTTGCCAAGATAAATCTGTTTGGAGTGTGACACGCTTAGGTGGCGAGCGGAACGGTTACCTACGCACAGCCGACGCCTCATCTGATCGTAGAAGTAAGCGACGGCATTCATCCACGTCATCCATGTCACGAAACTTGTCAACAAATGTCGGTCTACAGTGGAGACTCAGGGCGAACCGAATAGGCTCTCTTGAAGGGGCTGCCGTTCCGTGGCTGGGCAGACATGTCTCTCCTCGAGCCGCTACCTTATCCGGATTACGGAATCTCAAAGTTATATACATTCGTCCCGATTTTGTCTCATTTCCGGACACTCTTTCCTTGAGACCTTCTAGCCCGGTCTCTGGTTCCTTCAAACCCTCTCATCTCCGGTCCTTCTTCCTCTCAAATCCCCTCCTCCCTGTCCCTCTTCCCTTGAAAACCTTCTCATCCCCGTCTCTTTTTCCTCGGAACCCTCTCATCCCCGGTCTCTCTTTCCTCGCTCCCAGATCGAGCGCCTGGTTGAAGAGGAGTCCCTGGCTCTGAACCAGACGGTACTCACGAACCGGCAGGCGCACGCGGACCTCCTCGCGCGGCTGAAAACGCGCGAGGTCGCACAGCAGGCCACGTGGCGCGACGGCTGGGAGGCGGACCTGGAGCGGTGGCGCCTCCTGCGCATGCGGCACACGCTCGATGCGTTCTGCGCGCGCATGGCGAGCGCGGAGTTCGCGGAATCCCCCGAGCGGAACGCGGAGCTTGGAGCGGTGAAGAAGGAAGAGGTGGGGGACTAGAGTCTTAGCGGGGGCCTGACTATTCTTTTTCGTCTAACTCTCAATCTCCAAGAAGATTAAATTTTCTGCTTCTAGATCGATCTCGTGCTTAACCAAAGTCAGCTAATCTGACTCTAAAGCATCGTACGACAACCATTCTCGACGATTCTATACCTTAGGTCTGTTCTCCAAGCCTTGTTGAATTTTTGACTGATTCACATTTTCTCCGCGCAGGAAGAACACGTGTCAAATTTGCAGACACTCATTGGCTCCCTGCGGACGGTGCTGCCGCCAGCGGCTTTTGGGGTGCCTGGTGTTGACACGTGGCAGAAGCGCGTGCTCGCGTCGCTGGACAGCTGGCAGGCCAACATCGACTTCCACCAGGAGAAGCTGCGGAGAGTGGTGAGAGGCCATCTCGGCTGAAGCTAGTCGCTTGTTGCGACCAACTAATTTGGGGCGATGATACAATATACAAAGTTGGGATTCATACTTCGTACTTTGAGACTCGCGTGCTCTACCAAACAATCTTTGGTTACTGGAGAATATGGGATGGCATACTCCTTGAATGACTGGAATCTGGCAGCAAAGCATCTCATCTATCTGTCCGTTCAAAAGTGCGGACTCCGGACATAGCAATTCAAGTTCCTTGCAGCTTTGGTTCTGACAGTAAGTCCCGGTCCGTTCTGAGTGAGAGTATATGAACTGACCTCTCCATCTTGTCTCGGCAGCGAATTGGCCGCGCCTGAAGATTGGATCCGCTTGCTAAATGTCACTCGGCAAGAATAGCAGTTCACTTTGAGCCCAATCTTCGTCTGCCGTAACGGCTGTCAGTAGAACCATACACTTCAATCCGTTCCGGTGACCATTTTCAGGAAGAGGAGCTCGAGAAGCGAGCGGACGGAGCGTACGAGCAACTAGTGCGGGACGTAAAAGAGTACGAGGCAATGCCGGAGGCGGCCGCGGTGGAGCAGCTGGAGCGCGAAGCGAAGCCGCTCCTCGAGCAGCGGCGACAAGCCGCGGGGGTCCTCCTGCGGGGCGTCGCCGCGTTTCTGAAGACTCAAGTGAGGCTACCACGTGTCGGCCAAAAGGATTGCTGATCCAACGTACTCAGAGGCCAAGTTTCTCCGGTCAGAAGGGGAAGCATGGAAGAATCGTAAGCAGGATCGAACGGGGAAGGGAGCGGAACCTCTGTACAGAAACAAACGAGGTTCACTTGCATTCTTGCAGAAATTTTGGGGACTGTTTTTCAGAGATGGATTGCCTGTCAAGGGATCCCGAGCTTCAAAATCTCAAAAACGCGGGAATGCCTCTGTCCCGGAGTCCAGCTGTTACTTTCTCATATCGATGTCAATGTTACAGCACGAACGGTACGCCCATGTAGACGCCGAAATCAGAAAAAGGAACGGTCCTTCAATATCGGTCTTTCTGATGCGATCCGTCATCTGCTTTACAGGCAACGACGAGATCCGACTCTGTGAAGGTCCTGACCGGTTACTTCACGCGAGTCGCCGCTCAGTTCGACGAGCACAAAGCACGCGTCGAGAATCTTCAGGTAGGGACTGCTCCGATCTTTTGGTCGAAACAAACCTCGATACATTCGAGATAGTTCAACATGTTTTCCCCTTACTTCTTTGTAAAAGGAGTGACTCGGTCTAGTTTCCGCTAGCTGTGGCCATGAGTGGCGGCCTCACTTTGATTCAGACCTTGACGGAAGTATTTTCCACCATTTTTCAACGCATGAAATTGCTGGAAAACTATTTCTGCAGTCTGGCATCCGCGACACCGTCTCGCGCGGCCGCGCCGCCTTCGACGACGCGAACAGCGCGCGGGAAGACGTTTTCGCGCTCTGCTGCGCGCGCATAGGGGAGGGCGCTGACGAAGCTGATTTGGACGCGAAGGTCGCGGCCGCGCTGGAGGCGCTCGCGCGCATCGAGGAAGGGTACAGGGTTTTTCACGCGGAAACCATGCGTGACGTGGAGGCGTATCCGGACGCCATGAAAAGTGCGTCCACTGCGCATCGAATTGCATTTGAGCGACTTCTAGGGGTCACGCAGAGTGAATCTGAGAGAGCGGGAAGTCTAGAGATTCTAGCGGACAAGTCGGCGGGCATAGTGATCGATAGCCAAGGCGGCGAGCACGCGGCCGCGGCCGCGGCCGCGGCTCTGTATGAGACGCTTTTTGTCAACGGGGAAAAGTCCCAAAATAGCAGCGAGCCAAGCAAAGAGGCACCGCCAGGCGAAGGCGGTGCAGTTCAGATGGAAGCGAGAGAGAGCAGCGTAGTCGCGCCGGAAAAGAAGGAGGAAGACCAACTGAAACGCGTGGCTTCGAAGAAGGAAGCCGCCAAGAAAGGCGCCGATGGCGCGAAGGCGAAAGCGGAAAAGCCGGGTGGTAAAGTTACTCCGGCACCAGTCGCCGCCCCTGCGGTAGTAGCAAGCCCGCCCGTTGCAACTACCCCGGTACCAACCGGGGACCCAACTTCGGAGAAAAGTAAACCTGAACCGGTCGAAGACACGTGTCCAGTGGGCGTTGACGGGAAGCCCTTCTTGATCACGCTCCTGCTGTCGCGAGGTGAGGCTGATCGGTGTGTGCTGACGTACGGCCAAGATCGAGGTATCAGGACAGGGCTTTTCGCAGTCTGTCAGAACGGATGCAGGGAGAACGCGGACCTCCGGGCAACCCTCGCGAGCCCGAAACCGACGGCTAACCCTGCCGGAGAGACCTATCCGGACCGTTGATCTGGAGGGTTCTAACTGAGGGGGGTCATCGAAAGTGACCGGTCGAGAGTCCGCGTTCTCCCTCCATTCGTTCTGTCAGCGTGCAAAGCTCCCGCGAATAGGGGGGCTCAAGAATCCTGAAACTTGAGCAGAAGAGCTTGCGTGGCTGGTAGAGGATGGCCGTTCATATTTACCCGTCGGCTGTCCAGAACAGTTTCTGTCGCTTGTCATTGGAGGCTGAAAACAATTGCTGGTTTGCCTACCTCCAGAGACACCGCCGTATTGCAGGTTTCGGTTCCCAAATCTGGCCCTGTTCACAAGTTCTCCTGGCCATTCAGATCTTTCTTTTGGCACATCTTTCAATCCATGGTTCCTCCATGCTTTTCCGCCTCTGCCCTCGCAGCCAGTCTTGTGTATCCTGCGGTCTTTCTCTCCTTCTGCTTCCCACTTCTGGAGTCAACAAAGAACAGCAAGAAAACGCCAACTTCCGTTTCCCCAGAGTTCCTGACCGGAATCCTGGCGGAACTCCAAGCGGCCCTGCTCGCTGAGATGGCGCAGTCGGAGGCCGCAATAACCACCGAGGCGGCCGCGTTCCACAAGGCGCAGTCGGAGCAGCTGACGACTGAGCTGGATGCCCGGTTGAGGAAGCACCGGCCGCGGGCGGGCCCGGTGGAAGAGGACCTTCGGAGCAAATGGTGGGTGGGGAATCAATAAATAGTTCGATGAGTGGACGAAGTTGAAGTCTCTGCTTGTATGGTACCGGGAACGGGGATATTGCCAGAGGTTCCCAAAAGGCTTCAACCTTTGCGGTCGAGTAGTTTCTGTATTGATCGAAGCTATACAATCCAAGATTTGAAAGTTCATAGACCTGCTAAAGATCCGTCGCATGATCGTTGTAAAGATCGTTTAGTATCTTAACTATGCTTTGTCCTTTTCCGCATCCCCGTTTGGTGCCGCTCACATGCAACCCTCACATCTTGGTTCTCCAGGGGCGAAGTATCTTGCCGACCCCGGATTCATTGTCTCGCGTTTTGCGGATTCATCAGGAAATAGAAGCGACATAAAGTCGAAACCACTGATTCCGCCTGCCCACGGTTCCACCCGCAGGTCAGCGGAACTCCAGAAGCAGCGGCAGGCGTTCATGCGGCACCTGCGCGCGGCCGCGCAGCTGGCGGCGGACGACCAGGCCGCGTTCGACGCGCGGCTCGACGCGGCCGCGAAGAAGATGGCGGCCGCGACGGAAAAGCTGGGGGAGCTGGAGGAGTCGCTGGAGGACTTAACCAACCTACCGGGCGTGCAGGTGAGCGATTGCGTGTGGTTGACCAGTGGTCGGTTTGGGGACGTAGAGCGACCGGGGAGCAAGCGAGTTACGATGAATCGTTGCTGGAGGAGCCTGCATTGGCCGTGGTCGGGGGACCTGGAAAGCGTTCATGGCGGGACTGTTCTCAGAAGTTTTGGATGCTTATAAGTCGTTGTGATGTTGAGGAGGTGGATGAATGTAATAAGAAGCATTCAGATTTGAGGAGAATTGGTCACGAAGAAGGCCCTATCTTTGGGCAGGTTGAACCCTAGGGATGTCGGAGACCTGTTACCCGGACTGGCTGGTTTCAATTCTCCGCGAGTCAGTTGGGCTTTCCATCACAAGCCACCCTCTAGACTAGTAGGCGGCCCGATTGCGCTCACAAGTCTTGTGAAAGAAATAAATCTCTTAAAGGTGCTTTAGTTAGTCAAAGCGCCAATGTCATGATCAAGGCGTTCCGCTTCCGTTTTCCAGGTTAAGATCCGGGAAGCGGAGCATGTCCGGAGGGTGGTCCACGGCGTGATTGACCGGACGGTCGAAGATCTCGAGTCAGCGGCTCGGAGCAGCTGCGAGGTGCGCGCGCGTCAACACTTATGGTGCTGACACCGGGTATTACGCTGCCTGTGTGGTCACTCAGAATAAAGAGAGACAAAGGGAATTCACTCTGCTGGGATGCTGGCGTTGATCCGAAGATGCTTTCCGTACTTGCACAGCAGACCTCGAAGACTGCAGCAGGCTTGTTTGGCACTTTTGGTAGTATAAGAAGTAGAGGGCGACTTACATCCAAAGAAAACCCGATATTATGAGTGGATTCTTGGTCTTGAAAAGGGACGCGTCGCACGGATCCGGCTTGATTAGCAACTCAGGCTCGCTCTACCCAGGCTGAAGATCCGCGATAACGGTCAGTGCCTTTTCCTTACGAGTTTTTACTTTCAACTGCCTCAGGAACTGAAGGAGCTGAATCAGCAGTTCGCTTCGGAAACCTTCAAACCAATTGCCGAGGGGGGCACGTGGCTTCCGGAGGCTATCGCGGAGTGCGCGCGCCAGCTCGCGGCGGCTGACGCTTCCGCTGACGAAACGGAAGGGCGGAACTTTGACAGAGTGGCGGAAGCGCGGAAAAAGGGGGAGCAAGACCTGGCGGATGCTCACGATTCCTTCAAGGAAATGGTAAGCGCGTCAGAAGTCATCCAAGTATCGAAACAACTGTACAGTCAATGACTATCCGCGATCAAAAAAAAGATTAGTGTGGATTGTCAGAAACCCTTCGCACTGAGTGTGTGCCTTCGTGCGGTTTGGGGAGTGGAAAGTCCTGCATTCAATCAGAACATAGTCGATGCTGGGGCTTCTTGTCCATAGATGCGAACACACGGAGTTGACAGCAAGCAGAGTCTAAGAAAGGTGCTCACATGAGAACGACCCCTCTGGTTGGTCCGCTTATCCGATGATACTCTCAGGTTTGCAAAAAGGTCTTCAATGTCAATGTCATCATACCAATCCCTTTCAGGTGGCACCCCACAAGGAAGACCTCGCATTTCTCGAGCACGCGGAAGCCGCCTTCGCCTCCACCAAATCTAAGTTCGTTGAAATCCTCGAAAGCAGCACCGTGGCCGCGCAGCAGATCCAAGACGCGCTCGCGGCGCTTTCCACTCTCCTGTCGTCGCGCGGCCCCCAAACCCCGAACCCTGCGGCCGCTGGCGCGCGTGCCGCCGCCGCCCCAGAAGATGAGGCTTCGACAAGCGGCGCGGAAGGGGTTCCTGTAGTCAGAAAGTTGCCGGAACTGTCAGTCAAAGCTATTGCGGAACTAGACAGAGTGAGAAACCTGATGGTGCCTAGAGCCCGATTCCTGAATTGTTTGAAGAGCGACGTGCCTGGGGCGCAAGTTTCGCTGGGGCTTGACGACCGCCCCGGTAGCTCGCAACAGGGGGGCCTGGCAAGCGGCCAACCGGACCCCCCCAAAAGCAAGGCGACCGGCGACGGCAAGGGCCCAGGCAAAGCGTCGCCTGAGCCGGCCAAAAAAGGGGCCACAAAAAGTGGCGGAAAGACGACGCCGGCCGGCGCTAAGAAGCGTGTGTCGACGGAAAGAGAGGCGGCAGAGGCTGAGGAGATTGACACCAGCACGTTGACGGGCCAGGTGAAGAAACTGCTGAGCGATTGCCGCACCAAAGTGGGCGAGGCGTGTAGGGAGTATTACGCGAAGCTGGAGGAGAGCGGCCGCGAGCCAACGCGCGGCGCGCGCATTCTGGAGGACGCGTACGCGATGGCCGAGTTGCACGAGCGCACGCTCGCGCAGATTGAGTGGGAGGGGGAGGAGCACCGGGGGGCGGCGGTGACGCGGCTGCGCGCGCAGGTGAGAGAAGAAAGCTTTCGAAATTCTCATTTACGAGCGCCTGAAGAGATATAGAGGACGACCGATTCAAAAGGTACTGCCGGTTTTGACTCCAGGCTTGGTTGAGAGAAGAGGAACAATAAAAAGACATTTGTGTTGAGAAACGTTGAGGACAACAGACAATTTAGGTTGGCCTTGGTGGTACAGGCTGTCCGTTGGCAGGAGATGAGCGCAGCCATCGCCAATTTGACACGTGTCGAGCATCCAGATGCTCAATGAGATCGACAGCGTGCGTCTCTGCGGGTGGCACAGCAATTTGCCGTCGATACCTGCGTCATCAATGATTGGGTCAAGCCTTCAACAGCCGCTCAGAGTCCTTCGGTCCACAACCGTCTGGAGACTCTTGCTCCCCTTTCCGCCTGGTCTTCTCCTGCACAAAGGCCCAGACTCGATGCTGAAAGCCCAAAAAGTCGGAATTTTCAGAAACCTCAAACCCTCATACCGTCGAAGCTTCAAACCCTCAATTTTTCAAACCCTCAAACCCCTTAAACCCTCGCCGCAGGTCATCACTCTGACGGGCCTCCTCGCCCAGCTTCCGGCCGCCGTCTTCGACGACCTTCATGCGACGGAGGTCGCCATCTCCGGCGACGCGCATGCGCGCGCGGACCGCGCATTCACGGCGCGGCTCGGGGAGCTGGCGGCCCAGCGCGCGGCGCACAAGTTCGCGCTGCGGCCCGGCGCCGCGCGGCCGGCCATGGCGGCCGCCTTCAGCGAGCTGAAAGAAAAGGTGATCCGAGAGGATCAGTAACGGACCAATTTTGGATTGAGCATTTTTAAAATCTCTGGGATTTGATTGGCCACACAATTTAACTCCCTTGTCGGTGATAGAGTTTCGGCTTCCAACGTTGTAAATTCACCGAAGGGCCAACTTCAGTTAAAGCCTCCGGTGCTGGTGCCTTGTTTCGAAGAAATATCGCAGGGAACTTAATGTCCGACTTCACTCCGCTTGCAACAATGGGATCTAGATGATAATTACGTGCAAAGCAACTGAGCTTATACGGCCCCACTGGAAACCGCAGGAAAAAGCGCGCGCTGAGAGCGCGCTCGCCGCCATTGGGGACGGGTCAGGCGCGGCCGCTGCCGTGCTCGATGCGGACAGCCGCGCTTTCCGGACGCGACTAACGCGGTGTACGGACGTCCTGCTCGCATTATATGACGGGCTGGTCCTGCCGGAGGACCTGGAACCGCCCAAATCGGGTGAGTAAAATGCACCAACTGCGCGTGCAGGTAGGAATGAGCAATTCTTCCGATCCGCAGAATTGATCGGTTGTCGTAAACGAGGGCGCTGAAAGTATTCGTTGGGCACGATGTAGACATGCGTAGCCAGCAGTTGGGTCCGCTCTAAGTTTCGGTGCTGCCTTCAAAGCCGTTGGGCTGAGCCCGGACTTCTCGGGGAGAACGAAGCCATCGGAAGGGAACAGGAAAGCAAGAGGGCGATAGGATCAAATCCATCTTGTGTGTTTTTCCCCTTCTTGAAATTCGTCTCTCAGGCCTCTTTGTTTCGCACTGATCCAGACTTCTTCAACGAAAGTGAGTTAAAGATTGACATCCGTAAGGAAAGGGTAGCCAGTGGCAGAAGTACGTTTTCGCTATACGAAGCTACTGATCTGATGTAGCAATCTCATGGGGTATCGCTTAGAGGCGGTCTCTTGAGAGTTTCTTTCCCCTTTGCTTCTTCAGACGGCGACGAGATCATGTCGATGCAACGGAAGAGCCTCAAGCAGCTCCTGCGCGAGCAGCGCCACGTGGCTCAGAACCCCGCTGCAACGTCACCGACCCCCGTTCCTTCAGCCGAGCCCTCCGTACGTCCGTACAACAAGCGCACATGGCCGGGCGTCCAAACGGACGCTTTAGACCTGAAGCAACTAGGTTGGAAAGAAGCGAACGGAACCGGAGCGGAAGAGAAAGTTGCAGCGGAACCGTCTGGAGATGAGGCCAAGAAGCCGGTGGAAAAAGCGGCGGCGCAAAAGGAGAAAGGGCCCGCTGGGAAGGGTGGGAAGCCGCCAGCGAAGGGCGCCGCTGATGTCAGCGGAAGCAAGGTGGTGGCCGGAAGGAAGAATAGCAGCGGAACGCCGGATCCCACGGAGGGCGGAGGTGAGAGTACACACCAAACAGCTGATACCTTAAAAGGGAAGAGATGAAAGAGATTGTTGTGGCTCCTTTCATTGACTGGCAGTTCTTCGAGGAGGGTACAACTGTGAATCAGGCTGTCTTTCAGACAACCGTGTAATTCCTTTAGAGTAGTGAATTGCCTAGACAGGAGAGAAACGTGATCTTGATAAACCTGTGCCCAAACAACTCCTCGTAGTCGAACCGCGATTCGGGGCATGTCCAGCCGCTTGAACTATCAACGTTTCAGTTGAATTTCTGGCGACCCACGCGGCAAGCAGATCGAACTTCGACGGTCAACAACACCAAATACATCTCTTTTGTCCCTGTTGTGACAATCCCGCCCAGTCCCTCGTCCTGCTGTTCCATTGACACATACCTTTCCTCCGCCCTTCACAGACGCTCTCTCCCGCCCCGTGGAGGGCCTCGACACGCCGTTCCACCACGCCATCGTGGGCGCGCGCGACCGTGCGCTCGAGAAGTACGCCTCCTACCTCGCGCGCGCGCTCGCGCACTACTCACAGCGGCGGGACGCGCTGGCCGCCGACGAGGCGGACTGGGCCGGCTTTTGGGCGGCGCAGTGCCGGGAGTGCCAGCTGACGATGCAGTGACGTCAGGATTGACGTCAGCCGCCGCCCGGAACGGGCGGCAGATCTTATGTCCGAGGTTGCTTGTGCGTTGACCGGCCAACCAAAAACAATGCGCCACGTTCGCTTTTCCTTGGAACCAGCGACTTTCCCGTGTCTCTTTGGAACGAGGTCGCGCGACTACTGGAAATAGCATGCAGCCCAGATCATAAAGCTGTCAGTATTGGGATGAGAAAATTGTTCTGTCGGAGAACAGTCGAGCTGTGCCACTTGAGTAACCAGTAGATTGAGCGAACGGACCAATATGTAACTGCACCGACGTGGATGAGAGAGAGAGCGACTTCCTGAGGCGTTGAAAGTTCGTCAGAACGTCAAGGCGTTGCAATCAGATATGGAACCCCGCATGCGATTCAATGGTGCCGACCACGAGCCGCACAGTGCGCAAGAAGTGATCAGAGTTTTGTAGAACCAATCGCCAGGATATGGTCTCCGAAATAGTACGTCCACAAGTAAAACCAGTCGACCCTTCTCTTCAACGAGTTGCAAATGATGAGATCAAGATCGATCGACGGCTCACTTGCAAAACGAGGGATACGCGATCTTAAAATGGGCGATCAGTCAGACCTTGTGCTCTGACAACCCTTTGAGTCTGTCTACGTCGCCAGTCAGGAGGTCTATTTTATGGACAAATGCAGGAGAAGAGAGATCGTCCGGGCCAGGCAGTCGTCTTGAGTACCTTATTGTCAATCGGGAGCTGGTGAACCCTAAAAATGGGTGACACAAGTCGTCACACTTCTTGCAAGTGTGGTGTGTCAACGGCATGTTGGATCCTATCTTTGCGTGCGTGACATCTATATGTACTGGGTCAAGCGGCCGTGCTTCGTCCTTGCATTTTGAGGTTGGCATTGATACAGTGGTTGTCAGTATCAGTGTACGTCAGTCACCCGGATAGTGCTATTGGAAACAACACTAGGGCTTCAGTCGCATTTTGGCTGTGCCTCAAATTGAGTACCTGCCAAAACGCCGACCAATAATACTGGCAGGAGCATCCGTCCATTCATCAGTACTTCCATTCAGAACGAAGGCAGTAGATTTGACGCCTGAAAAGCTCATGTGCTTGAAGTCAACTAACGGGCAGTAAACTTATGATCTATGGATGCAGCAACTATGTTTCCTGGTAGTAAATGCGCAATCAAACGCAACAAAGCAGCTCAACCTCAAGGCAGCTAGCTAATCAACCCCGTCACGGGTATAACTGAGGTGCACTTCTAGTCACTGCCCTCAATTACAAGGCCGCGAAATGACTTCGTGCAACCGTAAAGTAATACTTCACATTAGATATGTAAGCAGTACGGGGCTACTCCATGCAGCTTGATCAAAAAGGCTGCACAACATTGGATAAACTTGTAGAACGTCAAAACTGGTCAATGTGGCAATCTCAACTCTTGAGACGATGTTGGGCGCTCTGAAACAATCTTGGATTCCTCAACGTCGTTGGATTATCCCAACCTGCAATAATAGAACGTGACTCAACAGACCCAAAGCTGCACTCGAATTGTACCCAAATTCTTGACGTTCAAGAGGACCACGATTCTTTTGCCAACTTTGCAGCTGCACGTGTCTTCCGTATCCGAATTCGAGATGCTGAGACAGACCTAGTATATATCTGGGACTCTCTAGAGTCAACGTTTAGCCGTTTTCCGGGACTTTTGACATTTCTATATATTGCGTAATCAACCATGCATTGATCGAATATAACTTGTACTCGATGTAATCTTAGGTGTTGCTGCAGAAGTATGATAAAAGCAGAATCGCAAGTCGTCGTCAAAGCTACTGTCTAGGAGTGCAGAAAAGGCCTTGAACTAATACTCAGACAGAGAGTATCCCGTCCTAATTCACTACTGCAGCTGATCTTTCGATCTCCAACGCACACACACACACGAGCCCGGTATAAATGGGTCGGTAAAGCCAACGTCCGTTTGCAGTAGTAGGACCTAGCTGTAGTATGAACTTTGATTGAAAGTGCCCGCCCGGGGGCCCCGCGCGGCGCGGTGTTCGCTTAAAAGCAATCATTGCGGATGATGATCATGATTCATGACGCTCAAGCCCTCACGTGTCTCATGCATGTCAGTTAATGCTTGCCAAAACATGGTTAACCGAGAAGCCATATGGCGAGAGATCGGAATACCCCAACTTCAGACATACGGTATAATCACATACGGTCAGCTGCCCCGAGCATTTGTGCACACTGCAATAGGAGGAGCTGGCCGCTAGCTGCTCGCAGCTCGACACTGTAGCTGCTAGGTATATCAGTTCTAAGCGTTTCGGACCAATTACATACCGTATATGACACTTCACAAAAAGTTGGGCTCGGGAGAACGTAACTTGAGACCTGGCAACCCAAAACCAAGGTCATATATAGCACATACCTAACCAATACTTGATGTGCCTACAAATTTGGCAACCGCCTTATGACGCACTCGCGAAGCGGGACCGTTACGATATGGTGCTGAAGGAAAGCCCACGTGGTACTTTGGCGTCAACTTCGTGGCAGCTTGAGAACACAAACAAACACGCCGGGAAGTAACTGCGCCCCTTCCCTACCGGTTGGTTCCACTTGGCCCTTGCAAAGCCACGAACCCAAAATCTTCATCGGACCGGTTTGCAAACCGTTTGGCGCCCCCATCGCCGCGCCACCAGCCTGGTCGTTGCAAGTCGTTCGCAACCACAGCCTCAGGCACAGATTGGAGGTTGGCAGTCTCTACATAAGAGAATCTCACCGCGACGCTTCACAGCCACAGTGGTTCTAGCTTCCAGAGCATGTCTTCTTTGGGTAGGTACCAAGTTTGGCGCCTTCTTTTGTGGTAAGAAAAGTGCTCTTGATGGCCTTCCGTGTGCAGAACTAATTCCAATCCGTGTGGAAAGTAGATAGGTGGTTGTGTGTATGTTTGCGGGGCTCGTGAGCATTGCGGAAGCATTGACGGCCTCTGGTGCTTTCACGAGAGCTCGCGAATGTGGAAAGATGGATCCAAGCGAACCTAGGGACTCCTTGGAGTAGAGTTTAGCGGGGGCTTCCAAAATGGTTGCGAGTTCTGCTGGTCAACCTGTGGCCAGGCGGTCAGGGTCAGACGAAGGTCGGAGGTATGGTCATGACTCTAGGTTGGACCTTCTTCTTGGACGATTGTCTCTGACAAGGTCCAATCAGGGTGCTTTTAGAATGTGAAAACGCTGCAGATGGGTTTGTGATAAGCCACTGGGCAGCTTCTGTTTTCTATGGGCAAGAAAAGTGTCGGGTGGGCCAAACTTCTCTCCCCATGACTGTGACAGAAAAGAGCTCTGCATATGTGCTTGTGGGCTGCTTGAAGCAGCTCAAGGTTTTTGGCAGCCCTTCTGATAGGCCAGTAGCATGAACAACTAGACGAATCAGAACAATCATGCTTAGCTCTTGCCACCATCTGACTTTCGGCAGGCACGCTTCACAATCTTCTAGAGATGCTATCAACATACGTGGAACTCCTGACGCGGACAGTCTGATGACGCTAGCATATAGGTCAACAAAGCACCTCTTCAAGAATCTCTTCAAGTTGTCGCACCAAAGACTGGTAGGACCGCCCTAGTGACGTCAGCATGATTGCGAGGCCTCTTGCAACCGACCGCTGGAACCAAAGCCCGAACTTGTACAGGCACCAAACTCACTTTGCCCATAGCCAATTTCTATTTCCTCTCTACTTTTCACTTGTCCTCCCCCGGGCTTGCAATCTGAGCACACTCCCAGGCTCCCATAGAAACCCCCTCATGGCTCATTGCAAAACATATGTTGTTTTCATTCCACCAGCGAACCTGCCCCCACAATGGAGGGATCCCTTTGGCAGCGGCTGTGCCGGCGGTATCACCGCCAGCTGTACCTGCGCTATCTCATGTACTTGTGGTGCGCGGTAGCGCTCGCGGGGGCGGCAGTCACTTTTGTCCTGGTAAGGGGGCCAGCTTATCAGAAAAGTTATTCCTCCCAATTTTGTCCAAAGTTGTCCAAAGTGAAAGTCGTGAATGTTGAGGTTCAACTGTTGGACCTCGCTTTGGGCAACAGCATTTTGCGGCGATTGCATACTGCGGCGATAGCGGTTATGTCCCATTGTGAGACTGCGTGTTTGCGTTGTCCCTGGGTTAGGCTGTTGTTTTGTTCTGATCCAAAGGGGGCAGATTATGCTAATGCCTCCGCTGTTGAACAACTTCGTCGTATCAGCCCAACGGGGAGGGTTTCTTTGCCGTATGTCAATGTGGGCAAGTCAAGCCCAGAGAAATTGAACTACTGCTGGGCTGACGCGACGCAGGTCTTTGAGATGGACAAGCACAACAGCTACAGTGTACTGAAGCGGACCTGCAAGGACATAGCCACACACTTTGAGGTAAGGACAAATAGAAAAGTGGTTGCGGCCATCAAAACAAAACCCTAATCCGCCGCCTGATGGCAAGAGCATGATAGATGCAATTGGTCATCCGTCACGTTTTCTTCATTTTCTTCTTGAAGTCAACCTCCAAGTGTCTCCTTTGTATGCAGCTCGTTCACTGCTTTGTACGTGTTCAGTTTACATGCTCATCCTCACTTGTTAGCATTATGATGGATTCAGACAGAAAGCGTGTTGCACTTTGACCGGCGCCGCCCTTGTCAGCGGCCTTATCGTTGACCCAGGATCCATACAGGTTCACTTGCGACCAGAAGGATCTGGGGCTCCTTTTCCAGCTGCAGTCAATGTGCCACTCTCATGGCCGCGCCTGCTCTCTCTTTGATTTTAGGCGAAGCAGTTAAGAATTGCAGATAACAACCCCATAACCACCACAGGATGGGAGCAGTTAGTCTGGCAATCCACAATGTCGCCCTAGGAAGTCAGTGTCTCTGCATTTCTTTTATCTTTATCCGAAGGGCATCTTCGGTTTGCAGACGTCGCTGTATCAGCAAGTGGACGCGGCGCGCATCTTCATCGGGTTCATCTGGGCGTCTCCGGGCACTGTCAACCTCACGAGCTACACCAACTTTGCGGTTGCGACCGCGTTCCAGCGCACGGTGGTCAAGGCGATTATCTACCTGAAGTATGTGCCGGGGGCGCAGCGCAGCGAGGTGAGGGGCTCTTAGAGGCCGGATGCCAATTCACGCCGTTTGGGCGCATGGTAATCTTAGGATTTTGTTGCAGGGGCTCGTTGCAGTCGTCAGGTTTTGGGACCTTTGCTAGGAAATTTTGTCGGGGTTCCGTTGGCAGGTTTAGTCCCCAGTCAGATTGCTCTTACATAATGGTGGGAACATAGGCACATACATGTACATGCGTCTTCCTCAAGGGCTTAGCGGTCAAGCCATGGACCCGAAACGCAAGTACAACAGGCGATGGGCTAAGGTGTTTGTCTCTAGACCACAACTAGCCCAACTGCACACAAGAAGGTTTTTACACCATTGAGCATGGCACAAACCGGCTGCCAGAATCGTGTTAGACGTTAGAGATTAACCCATTGGTGGGTTAGCAAGCTTGAAGCCTGGTTACATGTAAATTGCATCGGGGCTGAGGTTGGGTTGCTGTGACAGACCTTGCTAGGTGTACCTCTGCAAGACATGTCCGGTGCTTCTCTGCTTTCTAATCCAGGGTTAGGAACCCAGGTTATGGTGACTGTGAAACCAGCATGCCCTGGGAAGGGGCAATGTCGGCAGCAAACGGGTCCTCAGAATAAAGTTCACAATGTTAATGTAATGTGGGCACGGCTTGAATTTGGCCTCTTTTTCACCTAGAAAATTTAAGAAGCGGAAGTGAGATTGATAGGACGTCATAACACAATCAAGATGTTGTTCCGAGCCATCTTGAGATCCATCCAGGTCAGAAAATTTGAGCGTTGAATAAATCTTCGGAACGTCGAAACCGTTTTTCCCCATCATTTTCTGTCACTGAGAATGAGGGGGATTTAGAATCTTTGTTCATGGTGAAAAGCGGGAGAGTCTTATGCTTGCTCACGTGTTGTTTTCTGGATAGGTGGAGCAACAGTTGGGGTACAACTTCACCCAATTGGGTGCCCTCGCTGGAGTTGGGAATGTTATCCTTGAGCCGAGGAACGTCTCTGCCGAGTATGCAGTACTCCAATTTTTCAACGTGAGTACGCTGTATTTTCCCCCGGTGAATCTGTTGCAAGCTTTGCGAAATAATCGTCTCGCTTGCTGGCGATTGATGGGCCTGGTTGGAAAGTCGCAAAGTTTGAGGGTTTTTGGATATTCAAGGAGAGATGTATTCTGCGGATAATGCTGGTTCAGAAAGCAAAAGGAATGGTGCCAGAGCCAAAGGCTTCTCTTAAAAAGTTAAGAGAAGCCTGGAACGTGCTCTTCGGGCTAGGAGCAAGATCAGAGGCTGGAGTCCTTGGTTCAGTTGCACCCTTATTTGGAATCACTTTGTCTCAGAAAAAACATTTTCTCTTCAGTGAGCCTGCTCAACGGTTCACAAGCAGATGACAAGCCCACAACGGGGCTCCAAAAGCATTGGGTGACGTGGGCACTTCCCGTGCTACGTCAGCAACTGCTCTTGCTGACGTCATGAATGCCATCTGTTTCAGGTGCGGGAGAGACCGGCGGTTCCTGTGGGGTTTGACACCATGTCTGACATCCGCCAAACCATAGCCCTGGCCAAGTGAGCCCCCTGCCCCCTCTCGCTGTCCTTCTGCGGCCCCATTGCAGCTGTGTATGTTTCTCCCTTCGGGCCGCTGCTTCCACTCACATGTCCTTTCGAAAGCTACAGCAATTCTTTGTGGAAAAGATTCTGGTGGGCGCGTGGAAAGTTACTCAAGGCCGGTTTCTTGGCACTAGACCAGCCCGAAGAGGGCATAGCGTTGTATAATTCCATGCGCATGCCAGCAGTTGTTGTGTCCATGGAAAGCGTTAGCATCCTACCTGACCAAGCAAAGATATAGATCACTGTTGAATGCAAAAGCCAACCATCATTCTCGTTTAGACGGCGGTCCTTCATCGACCGTTGTGGATGTTGGTGAATGTCCGTCACTTTTGCTTGCATGCAGAATCCATCACCTACAACCCCGGTCCAGAAAGCAGGTCATTCATCGACAACGGCCGCCACTCTAGATCGCATTGTTTTCAAGTCGAGTCGATTTTGATCCCCATTCTTCGACACTTTAAGGATTCACAAAGGACTCTCTTCATCCTAGGCTCGGCTTGTGCTTGCAGTGCTCGGGACTGCGGGGACGTGGGCTTCACTCAGCCGCAGCGCTTTGCGAGCGGCCTTTCTGGATTCTTTGGGATGTTCCCGGACTATGGCCTTCTCGATCTCGCCATACCAGTCAACGCCACTATCGATCAGGTACAGCGGTGCGGTCATACTTGCCGTTCAATTTGTCAAAGATTTGGCTGCGGCTGCATGACCGTAGGTCGTACTAGTACTCGTTCGAGGATCTGCAAATCCGGGTCCAAAGTTGAGAACAAACTTCTGTGACTGTTTGAGTTGAGAAGCGGTCGTGTCCAAAGTTTGAGAACAAACTTCTGTGACTGTTTGAGTTGAGAAGCGGTCGTCAGATGCCAACAGGCAGCGTCGGATGACAGATCCTGGGTGAGGCTGTCCGGTTGTCACGAGCTCAAGGTCAAGGAGTCCGAATTCGAAGGAAGGCTACTGGGAACAAGTATCGGTACCGTGCTGGCGACCAACCGACTCGTGTATCTCCTTTTCAGTCGCCCAGAATGCCCGTTTGCCCCATTTTAGCTTTCCAACAGTTGCATGGGGATGCGCCAGATTGCCACGTGGTTGAAGGCCCGCGTACAAATCCACTGTGCAGCGGCGAGCGGGTATCCAGGGGTGGGTCGGGGCGCAGTTCACGGTGAATCAGTTGGCGGACGATGTGCTTAAGCAGCTGAGGGGTCAGGGCGACGGGGACAACGTCAAGTGAGCGCCGCAAAACCCGTCCAGTCTGACATGATAGGTTGTAGTTGTAAATAGTCCTTTGGTTGACCAGAAGTATGGAAACAGTGAGGCGTTTTACATGAAAGGTGGTTTGCCGGCGGTAAGTGCTGACTTACCGCGCACTGTCACGACTAAACTTGTACCGCCTAGACTTATCGTGGGCTCGTCGCGATCGGCCTTTTACATGGTCCGAGGGTACGTCGATGGTAAGTCCCGATTGAGGGCAAATCCGCACTCATTTCGGACTTACCACGACTTACCACGGTTTACCTCATCGATTTTGATGAGTTGAATCGGGCCCTACTTTACCGTCGGTAAAGTCGACTTACCACGGTAAGTCGCTACCATGTAAAAGGCAAGCCGTGGTAAGTTGGTAATTCGACCTACCGTCGGGGCTTTACCCTCCATGTAAAACGCCTCAGTATTCAGTAGACTGGTATAGCACACGCCTGTCAGGAGGTTTCGAAGCTAAGCTGCTTCTTGTGGGCAGATTCGGGTGGAAAAGAAGTGGAGAAGAAAGGTTGGGAAAGAACAGCAAGGGAGCAACGGGGAAGGAGGGCAAGAGGATAGAGAGCAGATTCGTTTACGCACTTTTCACGAAGTCCGTGCACATACTCGGGTTATGTAGGGTCAGAAGCTGGAACCAAATAGTCAGGAAGGTCGGTCGGGAAGGTCAGCGTTGTCTGACCTGCTGCTAGAGTTGCCCACCGTCGGCAACCTGCACGATTGCGCTTCTACGGATCTTTCTTGGAGACGAAGCTCCTGGTACTTGGTATTCGGCACAACGCTGAAACCCCTAACCCCCTTAGACCTTAAAATCCTTAGTCTCAGAAAACGAGCGCACTTCCGGAGATAAGTGCTGACGGATTCGAAGCAAGCTGATCTGCGCCACTTGCTTGCAGGATCTGGATCTACGACGTGTCGCCGCAGTACGGCACCGGCTTCAACGACGGCCTCCTCTTTGGCGACGCAAACCACTTGCACTTTGAGCACACCGAAGCATTTTCTGCGGGGGTCCGGGAGTAAGTGGCAAAGGCCCTTCGTTTAAAGGAAGTCTTAAGGTTCCTGGAATCTACGTCGGTTTTGATTGAGTGTGTACGTTTCCGGGGCCTTGCTACTTCGCACAGACTCTGCTTTTAGGGGCAGTTCGAGTCTTGTTGGGAAGATGGGCTACTATTACTCGATCATGTCACTTCGGGCATTTTTGTCGCGAGTTGCACCTCTCGAAGTATAACAGCAGGGGTCATTTGTGATCGCTTCCACGATCCACCAAAATTTAGGGCGGAGCGACGTGAGGAGCGTTACTTCCTTGTGGCTTCTCGGCGTCTGCTGACCCGCAAAGCCAGCATCGTAGTCGCCGCGAAAGTGCCCACGTGGTCAAGGTCGGGGCGACCAACCAGACGCGCTCGGGGCCTTGTGATCGCCTGCATTACCGTTTCCAGTACGTTTCATTTGACCAATTCGCTGCTTGCGCGGTGCAGTTACGAGGTGCGGTGCAACCGGGGCATCAGCAACCGGGACCTGGTTCTGCACCCCTTGGGCTGGTCAGCGCTGGTGGTGGTTCTCGGTTTCCTCGCCGGGTTTATTCTTTTGCTCACAGTTAAGGTGAGGTTTCAGGCTGAAATGTTCTCAGGCTTTCTGGAGTTTCAAATCGTTTACGTTTTCTAACACTGAGCAACTGCCCAGTGTTTGGGTGCCGGGCTGGAAAGATTTTCAGTGGTTTGAATTGCACGCACCTTTCAGACGAGTATCAGGCTTGTCAAACGACGGCAAAGCCCCGAGCTGCGTATAGCACATGCTGCCTCAAAATGAAAATCTCGATCCCTTTTGGGCTGAGGGCTGAGAAGAGTTATTGTTCTCATGCAAGCGAGTCATTGAGGACGTACATGTCCACGCTTGCCAGCAAACGTTAGCTTTGGCGGAAATTTTCACCTATGCATGGCCTTTCCTAGACGGCAGTGCCTCTTTTAGCAGCAGAAGAAATTGTGCTCGGAATATCGAACTCTTCCTCTACCAAGGCAGGCGATTCACGTGGTGCCACGTGTCTGCTGATGCAGAGAGCGGAGGAGGCCGAAAAGAACCTGCACCGGATGGAGCGTCTGAACGGAGAGATGGGCCAAGCCAAGGCGGCCGCAGAGGCTGCTGACGTGGCCAAGACCTACTTCCTGCAGAACATGTCGCACGAGCTTCGCACGCCCATGAACGGAATGATTGGTGAGTTGCTTCGCCGTTTGGCATCAACCTCGCCCTTTCCCTCAGTTGAAAGAAAGGATTCATGAGCTATCTATCTGCCAACGGATCTGGGCTCTGGGAGCTTTGTAAGCAAATGTTTGAAGATTGAAATTGAGGCTAGCTTTGGAGCGGAGTTTTCAGCTCTGCTCGGGCTTATGGAGTCGTCTTATGCTCCTCAAACCCCCCAAAATTTACACTCACATGATCGTCCCAGGTTGGAGGATTGTGAGTTCGGGGCATGCTGTGTGAGCCCACCCATAACGTCACCTTTGGTGTAGGCGTGACGAAGTTGCTGCTGGGCCAGGGGTGGTCGCGCAGCAGCTGACCAGTTCAGCTTGCGACGTCACGAAAGCATTGCCCCAGATCCGTCAGATGGCATCCTCATCCTTTCAAAATTTTGTGACGTCACCTTTGGTGCAGGCATGACGAACTTGCTGCTAGGCACGGAGCTGGACGCGCAGCAGCTGGACTACGTCAAGACGGCGCGCGCGAGCGGGAACGCGCTCTGTTCGCTCGTCAACGACTTTTTGGACCTGTCCAAGATCGAGGCGGGCAGGATGGAGATCGACTCGCTGCTCTTTGACGTACGGACGGAGCTGGACGATGTGCTGGGGCTGTTTGAGGAGAGGTGAGCGGAGAATCGAGAATGAGTTTTGAGGGCAGTCTGTCTCGCTTGGTTATATTCGTGTGACTCGCTCTCGGTTTTGGGATTTTTGGGGCTCCCTCTGTGAATGGTTCCCTCAATCGGGCGTGGGTTCTTTTCAGTAGCGGGTAGGTTAGGCAGGGAGAATGCACAAGTCTGTTGCTGCGGAATGTCAGGTAGGTATCGTTGGATCCACCAGACGCTTGTATGGCTTTGGATAAGAGACAAGGTCTGCTGACCGGACGTTTGGGGGTTTGTGCCTCTCCATCATGTTGTTCTTCTTCGAAGGCCTCACAACAGGAGCGACATCCGCAACTCCCTCCTGACCGCAGAGCTGTAGCCGGATCCTTTCTTTTTTTGCATCTTAAACAGGACGCGGCAGAAGAACCTGGAGCTGGCGGGGCTGGTTCAGGAGTGCGTTCCGGAGTTGGTTCTGGGCGACCCGGGGAGGATACGACAGGTGCTGATCAATCTGGTGGGGAATGCCGTCAAGGTGAGTCGCAGGCTGGCATAAGAAACCTGTGTCCGGGGCTTTGAACCGGTCATTTGGGTCTTTGGTTCGCTCGTTGCTCGTACGTCCTTCCACCCTCGGTTACCTTGGATCCGTCTATTTTGAGGCTCGGTGGCCCGAGAGCATAGACTCTTGTTCTGCGCAAAAGGCTCGTGCCGGCTCGATCAAAGAGAGCAGACTTGCATCTTAACTGGTTGCAAGCGGTTTGAATCGGATCTCTACAGGTCCGTTGTCCACGTCTGGCATCGCTGATAGGGACACAGACAAAGTCTTCATGTTCAAATTCGCCTCTCTGCTCACTAAATTCTGCTTGCAACGTGCAGTTCACAAAGTCGGGGAGCGTGTTTGTGTACGTCCGAGTCGAGACTTTGGACGACGAGCCGGGTCCGGCGTCCGAATCGCATGCAATCACCATCGAGCCCGCCCCCGCCGATCGCCCGTCAACCGCCGCCGAATTCAGAGACGAACGGCAGCTGTGTCCGAGCAGCTCCGGGGCCAAGTGTGAGGTGCATGACATCAGCGAGGCCCGGAGTGACGTCAGCGGGCGGGCGGGTGCGAACAAGCGGAGCCGGCAGGAGACAGCGGAGGTCAGCGGGAGAGGGGAGAACGGATCGGAAGGCGGACGGGCGTCGAGGAAAAAGAGGTGTCCATGTCTAAGGCGGGGGGACGACTGGGAGGGGCCTTTGGAGGAGGAAGCTGATGAAGGAACGAAAGCGGGGGGGCAGAGTCCAGGGGGCTACGTGCGGGAAGTGGACCCCCCCATCTCGTTGCGGCCAGGGGCGCAAAGCAACCTCGAAGCGTACAGGTGGAACCAGTAGTCCTGCGATTCCGCCTGCGAAGGCAGCGAACTCTTGGCAGGAATCTTAAAAGCGATGTTATTTGCGGTGTGACTCTCGTCCCGTTTTTGGAAAGACGTTGTGCAAGAGCTGCTTGCGATGTCTGGACGGTTTTGAGTCTGATTATGGCGGGAAGGGCTGTTTTCATTCATCTATCTGTTTCAGAGAAGAAGTCTTAAGGTGCCGTCGCGAAGGCTGCATTTGACTTCTGCCTTTTGTTAGAAAAAGTAGGATGTTCCTGAAAACGGGTTCTTGGGGCTCTTCATGCCTCCTCTGGTCAGCTAATGCTGAACGCCTGCACTGACAGAAGCACGATGCGGTTCGGTCTGCTGCCCGGGTGTTTTTAGACAGCAGCTGACACCTGTGCATGCGTGCAGGCGGGCTGGTGACGACGACCAGATAAGGTCGCCCGTCTACCAACAGAGCAGACGGATCCGGCTTGTCGTATCCGTAGAGGACACAGGTATGTCTTCAGAGTTGCAATCCGTGTCCCTGAAAGTTTGCTTCACCTCGGATTGAAAGCAAGTGTTTGTTGAACCCTCCGTGTCCCTGAAAGCAAGTATGTCTTGAACCCTCATTCTCCCAAGCAAGCACGTATCTTTTTCGGTTGAGAGGATAGCGGGGGCGTTTGATTATTGTTTCCAGAAAGGGTTCCTTCGAAGTGAATGTTGTCCGTGGTATCGCGGAAGTGGCGGTTGAACCTGACCTCACTCTTCAAGGGGGCCTCACAGAATTCACGCACGCCTCTTCCCGCTGGAAAGGTTTCTGTTCCACTTCATCAGGCCGGAAGGCCCTGCGTTGCACACGGTGCACCGTCTGCAAACGGTTTCCGTCCTTCCGTTTGCAGGCATCGGCATTCCGCTGGCGGTGCAGCGGCGGCTCTTCGAGCCGTTCTTTCAGGCGGACTCGTCCATCACGCGCGAGTTTGGCGGCACCGGCATCGGGCTCAGCCTCAGCCGCGCGCTGGTGCGTCTCATGAACGGCAGCATCGCTTTCAGCAGCACGCCCGACGTAGGGAGCACGTTCCAGGTGGGCACGTGTGCGGGTTTTGTGTGCTTGTACGTCAGAGATTGCAGGCTTCTGGATGTGGGAAGGGCGCACTGCAGCTTTGTTTGGGAGAGCAACCCCAGGTTCATCAGCCCATTGGCCAGGCCTGATCCATCTCAGATTACTCTTTAAGTCTTTCATGGCCGGGGCTCAATGTCAACATGAGGCCGTTCTTCTGTATGGGATCGTGCCTCCTCCTCGTTCCTGCAGGAAAAGTTGGATGTTTTCGGAGCGAGGTTGCGGGGGCCTCGGGTTTGTCGGAAGCTGTCGACCGTTGAGCCATCATCGAATCAGAACGTTACGGCGCCACCCCTCACTAGATTTGCGTCGGACTTCTCTTGATCCCTCTCCAGCACCGCTGACGTCATTCCTTTTGTCCCTGCAGTTCGACGTGGAGCTGCGTGTCTGCGAGACGGGCGCCCAACGTAGCATGCCGCTGCGGCTGCAGTCGGCGCAGTCCGCACAGCTGGCCGGGGTGCGGATACTCGTCGTCGGGAATCACGCGGCACGCCGGGAGATCGTTGCAGCGCACCTCAGGCGGTAAGACGCCGCGGGAAAGCCGTTGGCCCGGAGCCAAGCCTTGATTCGATTGAGGGCCAGGTTGGCGTGCGTTGTCTCAGGACCTAGCCCCTGGTGATCCGAGTCGAGAGAAGGTCTCAGGGACCGGTATTGTATCGTTTATGAAACTCTAGAATGGGCGCGTACGTGTAATTGGAAAGCTCGAACGCCGACATGGACTCCTTTTGGGTTGGTTGGTTCAAAGCATCTCCGTTGTTGTATTCGTTCGGAAAAACAGTTCGCTAGTCCTGCCTACATCTTAGGATGGAACGAACTGGTCGCCAAGATGAATGTTTTCCGGGTTCTTCTGCGTAGCGTAACCCTCTGTCAACATGCGTCCTTTTACCTGACTTTGCGCTCATCTGTGCAGGCTCGATATGCAGCCCGTCGTGTCAGACTCGAGCACCGCCGCCGACACCCTTGCCGCGTGTGTCGACTCCCCCGACCGCTTCCGCCTGGCGATTGTGGACGTTGAAGCGGTTGGGGGACATGACACCGCCCGGCAGATCGGGCAGCAGCTATCCACGGACTTGCGGCTGGCGGGCCGGCTAGGCCTTGTGATGGCCACGTGTCAAACCAGCGCGCAGCTGGAGGCGAAAGCCAAGTGGGCGGGTTTTGGACAGGTGAGGGGCCCGTTGAACAAGGTTCGAGAAGGAGAGCAATTTGGGTGGTAGTTGACAACAGTAAATATTCCTCTCTTTTAAGCAAGGAAGGATGTCAGCAAAGAGTATCACTGTGCATGAGAGTAGAGAACGAGAGTTACAAGATGCTATTTGGGTCTATCAGCCAAGAGTAACGTAAGCAGAAAGTAATTATCACGCACACGAGCAGAGGAACCAGCAAAGAGAATGCAGCTTCGAGCAGGGGCCGCAGTCTTTGAATCAAGTCGAATGGGTAATTCGTCTGGAGAACATTCCGAAAGGGTTTACCTAACTTGATTTATTCCCCAACTGCAGGTTCTCGTAAAGCCGCTGCGCATGGGCACTGTAGAGGTGTGTATGCTTCAAGCGTTGGGCGTGGCCATGAGCCGGCAGCGTTCAGCGACGCCCGACAGTGCGGGGGGGGCGCTGCGCATGTGGCTGCGGGGCAAACGAATCATGGTCGTGGATGACATGCTGATCAACAGGTGAGCCGGTTCTCGACCCTTCTCGGCGACACCACAGGACACTTCAGATTGTCAGGTTAAACATAAGGTCCAACCTTCTTATAACAAGTCTTGCTTCTAACGACATAGCTTACGGTCTTAGGACAAAACTTGGGTTTGTCCTTCTCCTGACGAAGCGTTTGACTTTTCCTTCCCCCCTGGTAGGAGTTGCACATTCCATGCCCCCCTCGAGAGCGGGTATACTTTCGCACCCTTCCCCCGTACCCCACCGAGAGAGTGCCCTTTTACTTTGATCTGAACAACGTTTGATCACCCCCTTGCAGGAAAGTGGCGAGCAGCATGCTGCAGCGGTTCGGCGCAGAAGTGACCGCGGTCGGCGGCGGAGAGGACGCCGTGGAAGCCGTGCGGAAAGCGGGCGGAACGCCGTTCCACATGATCCTCATGGACCTGCAGGTGGGTTCACAGTGTCGAGCGCAGTTTCGACGCACCGGTCGTGATAGCATCGGTCGTCATTACATATCGGTTTGACATTATATTTTAGAAAGTTGGTTTCGGTCCCTTCGGCCAGTCCAAATGATGAGCGCGCTTCGTGTCACCCGTATTTTTAGTGCCGCCTTTACTGCGCCCTTCCTGGTCTACATTCTACACGAAGCCTGCTTCACAAGACGATCCCAGTGCGGCCTTCCCTGCATAATGTCTGGTCCTAGAATCCTACACTAGTCTGCCTCACAAACTGCGCGCCAAGCCCGTTTTTGAAGCGCAGGGTTCGGGTACATTTTGCAGTCATCTGACATTGACACGTGCACCATTGTATTTTGCAGATGCCCGGCATGGACGGCTTCGAGGCGGCGATGGCAATGCGGAAATTGGAGGCCGAAGCTCGGGGCTTGACGAATGGACACGTGTCCACTGCGGACGTCCGACAAGCGGACGGGCTAACGTCTGATGTCGTCAGCGCCAAGCCTGGGGCGGGTAGCGAGGACGGGGCTCAGGGAGTGCCGATCGTGGCGCTGACAGCTGACGTCATGGTACGTTGACTGTGCAGACTTTGCACTGTTGATTCAATTTTGATTGTGAGAGCGAGTATGCGTCATGAGAGGGCTGCTACGTTTCTGCCCTTGAATACTGTTTGTCCTTTGCTGCTTGTGGACCAGTATGGATCTCGGTGACCCCTTAATCGGTGAGGGACGTGACGTAGTTTTCTGCGTGCCTGCGAAACACGGCTTTACTGCAGAAGAAACGGCTTTGGGACAACCAACATGAAATGAATATTCACATGTTGACACTAATAGACGGTACTCAATCGTCTGTTTTGTGCCCCTGGTACTTCAATAGTCTTGTCAGCGTACGTCGCCTGGCCTCCGGTGCTTGTCTCATTCCTGCTTCGCGCGTTTGCAGGAGGGCGTACGGGAGAAGTGCCTGGCGGCCCAAATGACGGACTACTTGAGTAAGCCGTTGGATCAGAAGCAGCTGCGGCAGGTGCTGACGCGCTTCTTCCCATTGAAGCAAGCGGAAATCAGCAAGCCTTAGCCTAACTTATTTGTCAAAGACCAGCGTGAGGGTCAGCATACTGGGTCAGAAAGGATCTCGGGTTTCATTTGATTGGGGTCTGCATATACCTATGCATAATTATAACTCATGCGTTTGGGCTACTCTTGCACTGGGACCGCCTTAACGGCGGAATCGGACCTGGTGTCAGAGGATTGGCTATACGAGCTGAGCGAGATTTGTAACACTAGCCGAGCCCCAAGTTTTCAAGGGCCTCGCAACTGAGCGGCCGTCAAAACATATTAAGGAGTGATGCTCCCTGTAGCTTGTAGATGATAGGCGCACCTTGCGCGTTGCATTGCTTCGTTCATCAGCCTCTGACTCTGGTCCATAGCTTGAGAAGGATTCATATACGAAGCGTCAAGTTGTAAAGTATAATGGGCCCAGCGCGCTGCGAGACTGAGGTTCCACAGCTTGTGTATCTAAGGTGTTCTGGTTCGCAACCGACTGTTCAACTCCGACGGTGTCACAACCGTCCCGGTCAGCTTTCTGGCATCGGCCTTGCATTTAGCAACTCGCAACCCATCGAAGGGACGGTCATTTGAGGTCAGAATTCTCGCACGGCTTGCCGCATTGACAGCTTTCTAGAGTTGTGCTCAGCCGTTCATAATGGGGGCCCCATGCATGTAGATAGATTGATCGGTCTAGCTGTGTTCGGCCGTGCTGATCGAATGTATGTTAGACATGGTTCGCCAATTCTCAACAGGCCGGAGCATTCCACATTTGAGATTGCGGTACATGTTTCAGTCACGTCGTGCTTGGAAATGGACATGATCAAAATCGCATCCAGCACTCCGGTCAAATTAGTCGGTGGCGAATCGCCGAGGCGCGCGCGGGGCTTCGTTTGCAGACGGTCAATATACCCCGGCCCAATGATGACCGTTTGGAAGCAAGAGAATTGCTGCATGGCCCACCGGTGCAGCTAGCATGAAGCAACGGTCAATCCCAATTGGCAGCTAGCTATAAACGGTAGACATGCACCAAGTGCAGGACATGCCGGGTCGGATATAGTCGGCTGCATGTGAAGTAACTTAATCAGATCAAGCTGCGACCCTTGAATTTCAGAATGCCTCATGCACTCGATCGAGGCTTCGATCGTATTTTGTACTAAGCTTTACCCTTTCATGATGATCAACCAATGACGGTATCTTTGTGGCAAATTGTTGAATTGAGCACCTCTTATCCTTGAATATAAAGTAGTCAACACCTCATATAACCCTGCCCTCCAAGATCGCCTCCGTATACTGGAGCCGAACGGAGTCGGATTGCAAACTGGGGTCCAACATATCGCTTTCATGCAGTGCGGACATGCCCAGTCGAGGACGGCCCTTCTACAAAAGGAGTTGGAGTGCGCCGAATGAAGCGGCTGATGTTCTGAGGCTGATTATCGAAGCCGACTTTCATTCTCCCCCCTCCCTGTATTTGCCAGAAGCCTCCAGAGTTAAGGGACCCGTCTGCTCGCGACGTCCTACTGCTTTGGTTCTATTGACCTGCCTTAGCCAGCGTTTATTGGCCAAGCCCCGTCTAGTTGCTCAAGAGACCTGAGCAAGAGCCTTGCAGAGACGAAGACGTGATCTTGGGCATTATCTGAGCACCGTGATAAGCATCCTGAGACACGGAACCCTGGCACACTAGTACCGAGTTCAGGTCTGGCCCTCAAGTCTACAACCGCTCATGATGCCTCCCGCGCGCGCTGCAAATGATTGCAATTCTCATCAACTTGAAGCTCAATGCACACTCGCTCTTCACGAGAAGCTCTCGCACTTGCGGCGCTGTCATTTGAACGGTCAAATGTTGTCACTTCGCCTCTGAAACTAACCGATAGATCTGATAGATAGCCAGCGTAATATACAGGTGCTTCCAAATAGCGCTGAAGCGTATTATGCATCGCTTCAACCTGATACCGGCAGTGCTAAGCCGCTTCATATCTGTGTTCTGCCCGACAGGCACCTGATTGTCCAATCGTTTTGAAGCAGTGTGCCGGCTGACCAGTAAGTACGACAGTAGTAAGTACGACGTTACTGGTGGGACTGTATGATTATGAGTGGATGTATTAGCATCAGAAAATTGAAGGAACCTGCAACGTCGTACTTCTTGTTTGCATCTCGAGGGCAGCTGTACGAGTGTAAGACTTAGCTCCTTGGACCTTTGCTGGACCTTCCTATAATGTTCTGAAGCGAGATGCCGCGTGCGGGCATGAAATCTCCGTCTAGCGCGGCCGCCCTGCGCGGCGGCCGCCAGGTGCCGGCCGGCCGGCGCGCGCGTTATGCGCAAGTTGCTGGTCGATGGAGACGGCGACCGAGCGTGGTAAACACAGGTGAAATAGTCGCCCCTACCTGGGCGACTAGAAGTGATCGGACCTCGGCGTTTACTTATTAAAACGGAAGCGGTGTCGCCAGGTTTCTTGGCGACCATGACATCCATCATCCAAGCTTTGCGCTCGCCAGTTCACTCATGTATGATCAGAGGGCTCAACAGAATCTCTGCAGCTTGTAATAATTGTAGGGGCGGGGCGGAAAGGTCTTGCTGCATGGGAGTTCAAGACCTTTTGTGACACTTCAGCGCTGATCAAGCATGGCGAAGAAGAAAGGTGGCGGACGTGGAGACGATGACGACGAGCACGACGAGGTTGAGGCGGCGGCTGCAGGGCAGCCTGCAGGTGGTAAAGGCAAGAAGAAGGGGAAGCGGGGGAAGGGGAGGGACGACTTTGATGACGATTTCAAAGTTGAGCCAGAGGAAGGGCAGGAAGGTCACGTAGCCGACGAGGGCGATGCTAATGAGAGTGTTGAAGGGAGTGCAAAGGGCGCAGTCCCTGCAAAGTCAGCTGCCGGTGGGAAGAAGAAGAAGGGCAAGAAGGGGCGCGGAAATGATGACTCTGATGACGACTTTGCTGTGCAACCAGAGGAGGAGGAGACCGAGCCTGCAGGTGCGAAGCAGGGGAAGAAAGGGAAGAAGGGGAAGAAGGGCCGAGGAGACGATGACTTTGATGAGGACTTCAAGGTGGATATTGAGGACGATGCATCTGAGGTTGCTTCTGAGGCCCCCTCTGCAGGGGGCGCAGTTCCCAAAGGGAGGGGCAAGAAGAAGGATAAGAAGAAGGGGCGCCGGGCGGGGGACTGGAGCGACGAAGATGAAGAGGAGGTGGCGCCAGCTAAGAAAGAGGCACCTCCTGCCAAGGCCAAAGCTGGCGCAAAGAAGGCGGCGTCTACT
The DNA here is from genome assembly GCA_000708835.1 of Klebsormidium nitens. Lineage (NCBI taxonomy): Eukaryota > Viridiplantae > Streptophyta > Klebsormidiophyceae > Klebsormidiales > Klebsormidiaceae > Klebsormidium > Klebsormidium nitens. The sequence continues at coordinate 45,066 of DF237491.1, forward strand.
TTTGCGCTGTTGAACATTGATGACGAGGATGAGGAGGATGAGGAGGAAGAGGAAATTCAGAAGCCAGCGGCAAATGGGAAGGCAAAGGGTGGGGCTGGGAAAAAGGCGGTGTCGTTTGCTGCACTTCAGGACGAAGAGAGCGATGAGGAGGAAGAGGTAAGGCGGCGACCATTTATGCTCGCATAAACCCTTACTTATTGAACCCTCACTCTGAGCAACTTTCGGAGTGGTGCACATTTTGTGAGCTTTGGATTCGTTTGGCAATGTTGTGGATACTCAGTGTTACTGCATAGATTATCTGCCTCTACGAGCAGCATCTGCAGAACTTCTTGGCATTTTGGTAATGGTTTGCTTGCACGAAAGATCAATCTGGACATTAGATGCTGAGCAGGGTTCAGCATTTCAAGGGTTTCTGAGAGTTTTTAGACATGATCTGGTGGCGAATGGCAATCTCTAAGAGATCTCTTTGAACCTGGTCCTCATCCTCTATGACGGACCCCTGCATGGATCAGACTGGAGCGCGCATTAGTGCTTTTCCTCCTTGTGAGGTCCCACCATTGGATATGTTTTTTGTGCTTTGAAAGCGGCCTTTGAAGCACCAATCCCCTGTTGCAGCCCCGCTTCAAGCAGAGACATGGACATTGAATTCTCCAGCTTATGGAGGAACTTTCCGCAATTGCGCATTGGAGCTCTTTAGTGACCTTCGAGATCAGAGCCTGTTGTGTTGGTTTCTGCTTTTCCTATCAAACCCTTCGCAAGCCTTCCCTTTAGATGGGGAAGTATCTGATTGCTCGTTTATTGCGTTCTTTCAGGAAGCTCCGAAACCCTCCAAGAAACTGAACGGTTTCGCCGGTTTATCGCTGGAGGATACAGAGGATGACGCAGAACCGTGCCTAGTGGTCGGCGAAATTGAGTCCGTTGAGAAGATCAAGAAGGCAGACAAGTTGCGGCTGTGCCATGTCAACGTCGGCTCGGACGAACCCCTACAGATTGTGTGCGGAGGGAAGAATGTGAGGGAGGGGTTGAAAGTGATTGTGGCGCGGGTTGGGAGCAGAATACCGTCAAGCGGGATGCTGATTCAGAAAACCACGATCAAGGGGGTGGAGAGCTACGGGATGATCTGTGGGGCGGCTGAGATGGGGTGGGAAGGCCCTGCTGACGAGGCGATCGAACTGGGGGATGAGGCGGCAGTAGGGGAGAAGGCGTCGCCGACAAGGCCTCTTCGTGAAGAAGAGGACGAGGAAGCGGTTTCGTTTTCAGGGTTGAAGAAGAAGGTTGCGCCGAAGGTGGGTGAGATGGAGCAGGGCTCGCATGAAGAGCTGGTGTTTGCAGGGAAGAAGAAGAAGAAGGGGGGAAAGCCTGCGCCTGTTGTGGAAGACGAGGAGAGCGAAGAAGAAGCGCCGGTGTTTGCGGGGAAGAAAAAGAAGGGAAAGAAGGAGGCCCCTAAGCCGGTGGCGGATGAAAAAAACGGGGAGGATGAAGAGGAGAGTGCAGTCTTTGCCGGGAAGAAGAAGAAGAAGGGAAAGAAGGCGCCCTCGGACGATTTTGACAAGGACTTTGAGGTCGAGCCGGAGGTACCCGCTGAAGAGGAGGAGGACGAGGGGGTTGTTTTTGCGGGGAAGAAGAAAAAGAAGGGGAAGAAAGCACAACACGACTTTGACAAGGACTTTGAGGCCGATGCGGTCGAGCCTGCGGAGGAAGAGGACAGCGAGGCGGTGGTGTTTGCGGGGAAGAAGAAGAAGAAGGGGAAGAAAGCTGCCCAAGACGATTTTGATAAGGACTTTGAGATGGAAGACAGTGCGGGAGCGCCCGAACCTGCGCCGGTCGCAGCGCCGGAACCGATGGTTGTGGAGAAGAAGGGGAAGAAGGGCAAGGACAAGAAGGAGGACGAGGACATTGAGGCGCTTCTGGCCCAGTTGGAGGCGCCTAAGAAGGAGGACGTGAGTAACTTTGGATTGGACCGAATCTGGAAGGAGCGCTTTCCTCCGTCTTGAGATTGCACATTTCTGGCTTGCTGGGGCTTTGCGAGCATCCTAAGTCACAAAGCCCGTTGAACTTCGTTTTGCCCTTTAGGCTCCTTTTCAGAGGCCAATGCTGTCTGATTTCATATCGGAGCGCTCACTTTTCATTTTCATTCAAAAAGTGTGGTTTGAAGGAGCAGAGTGTGTGCACAAACCGTTTGTGTAATAGTTGGTGACAAGTGAAGCAGAACGCACGGGATTGATCGAGCCTGCTAGCTGACCACGAGCAGGTGAATGCTGCATCGAACGTTGTTGTCTCACTTGATTGTTGGTCACCGCAGGAGGAAGGCGCCGGGTCGAAGAAGAAAAAGAAGAAGGGCAAGAAAGGCAAGGACGAAAAGGAAGAGGAAGACATCGACGCCATTCTGGCGGAGCTTGAGGGGCCCAAGAAGGAAGAAGCGCAGCCAGCGCCAGGTGTTGCGCCTGCTCCTGCCGTTGAGGAGACTGGGCCTTCGAAAGCGGAAGAGGCTGAGCTGTCTGCGGCGGCGGCCGGAGAAGGGGAGGAGAAGGAAGGGGATGAGGGGCTGTCTGCGGCGGCAAAGAAGAAGAAGAAGAAGAAAGAGAAGGAGAAAGAGAAGAAGTCGGCCGACAAGGTCAGTGGCAGACAGGCTGTGCGCAACGGAGGCCATTTCGCAAGCTCTAGCCAACCGAAAGTAGTGCTCTGGTGGTGCTGTGACCACCGATTGTTGCCTGTAGTTTTAAGTTCTGTACTATCACCTTTCCTGTCTGCTGTTAGGACCTCTCTGCTTCGGTTCTGGAAACGGCAAGCGCGTCACATCTGGTAAGGCTCAAAATGGAGCAGGGACACCAGCCTGCATGCTGCATTGTTGAATACAGAAACTGCTTGGGGATGCCTCGTCTGATGCCGTGACCTTTTCTCACAGGCTGCCGTGGTTGAGGACGAGGGCGCCAAAGAGGAGGAGGCGAAGAAAAAGAAGGCTGCCGCGGATAAGAAGCTGCCGCTGCACGTGCGGCAGATGCAGGAGCGGTTGGCCAAGCTTCAAGCGGAGGAGGAGCGCAAGAAGAAAGAGGAGGAGGAGCGGCGGCGCAAAGAGGAGGAGGTGAGGGGCTATGCGATACCACTTTAGGGTGTTCTAGAGTGCTGTGGCCTGAAGCCTGAAGATAGGACATGTAGATTCTTAGGTTTTGTTGTTGAGAAGCAATGAGGTCTCCTGGAGAAATACCCTCACCTCAGAGGCGTTTTAGGCTTGGAGGGTCCGGAAACGAACGGCTTTCGGAGGCCAGAGCTTGATTGTGAGTCCAGATGCAGCGCGTGCCGTTGCTGCAGACATTCGCTTATGTCTGTGACGAACTGTCAAGCAGTATGTGTGGCTGTATGTGTAGAGTGAGAAAGGTTCCTCGACACAGGTTTATGAGAGTGGCATGCAGTTTGTGTTGGGCCCGTCAATCTTGCGCTGGTCTGGTGGGTTGTGCGACTGGTTGATTGGCGTTTGTCTGTTCCCTACAGGAAGCTGCCCGGCTGGCTGAGTTGGAACGGCAGAAAGAGGAGGCCAAGTTGCGAAAAAAGCAGAAAGAAAAGGTGCGTGAGATTGCTTCCAAGCTTGCCTCAGTTAGGTGTTCACGGTTTAGCTGCGTTTGGCTTATCTTAGTTTGACACATCGTTTGCGCGCCTGTTGCTCAAATCAAGATTACTCCTCTTTCGTCTCCGCTTCAGTAGAGTTGTCAGTCCCAACCCTGCTTCTGTAGTTTCAGCCTACTCCCTCTTCTGTAGCCCACGGTGTCCATGTCTTTACGATTGTACGAAAGTCCTCGTTTGCCGTTCGTTCTGCACAAGTCGGTGTGCCACTTGCCTATCCCGTCTATTCACCACATGTCTCGTTGGCCATTCCGCAGGAGAAGCGCGAGCAGCTGAAGAAGGAGGGCAAGCTGCTGACGGGCAAGCAGAAGGAGGAGGCCAAGCGGCTCGCAGCGGTGCGCGAGCAGATGCTCAAGCAGGCAGGGGTGAAGCTCGACGGGGACGAGGCCGCGCCCAAGAAACAGAAGGTAAGCGGGATGATACAGAGCATCGGCGGGTTGCATCTTCTTCCTGTGAAACCCGAGACAGTCGTAAATCACTGTATAGTACCCTTTTGGTGATCAGGCAGTGTAGAGCTGCGTGGCTGTCGGTGCGGCATTGTGGCGTCTGAGCTTTGTCTCACGGACTAAAGCTGTTTCTGTGCGCTGTTGATGCACGGGGTCCAATCGTGATTGTCGACCCAAATTGCGTTCACTCCAACCAATAATCCTTTGAGTGAACGGTGTGTTTCGTTTGGTGTGGTATGCCAGTGTACCTTTTTTTGTAAGATCCGCCCGGAGTTTTAAGATCTGAACCCGATTTCGCCGCACAGGTGGTGTACGGCACCAAGAAGTCTCGGCAACCGTCCAAGCAAGCTGCGGAAGCAGCGCCCAAGGAGGTCTCCCCGGAACCGGTGCCGGCCCCCGAGCCAGAGCCAATGGAAGAGGAGGCGCCGGTAAGCTGAAGTTTCTTTACATTCACAACCCTTTGCTACAGTTGTGGGCTGCAAGATTCGGGGCGTCTGTTGCAAGTTGCTGTGAACAGAAGCTCCAAAACCTGTTTGCTCTTGCTCTGCAGTGCTTGTCATTTGTTGCAATTGTGTGATGATAGGTTTGCACTATAGAAAGCAGCCTCGAACGGGCTTACTAGTCAAGACCGCTCTGTTTGCATTCTCAGTCTCATGTGCATCTTCAGCAACCCCTTTGCCCGCCGTTGTACTTCCCCGCTTTCGTCCAGCCCTTCCGCTATTTGAGGACTCTGTGCTGATCCTTCTTCCACGTGCATTAAGCCTGGGATAAGTAACAGTCTTGCAGGGCCCGGTGAATTTGCTGCACGTAAACAAAATGGGCAGGAATAGTTGGTCAATGGGCGCTCAATCTGCGTCGTGTCGACATGCAGGAGCCTGTCCAGGAGGAGGTTCCGGCGGAGAAGGTCCCCGAACCCCCGGCAGAGGAGGAAGAGTCGGAAGAGGAGGACTGGGATGCCAAGAGCTGGGACGAGGCAGAGGTTGACAAGACGCTCAAGAAGACGGGGGCGTTCAGGGACGAGGTGAGGGGCGTGCAGTGGCCGGCAATCAATCAGGATCTGCGCGGTTCAACTTAAAGAGGGACGCCGGACTACGTTGCTGTGGATTATGCTGGCAATATTCTGCAGAAAGGGAAGACTTCGGGTTTGATTGTATCCCGAGAGAAGCTGGGTGGTAGCAGCTGCTTCTGCTTTGGACGGATGTCTGGTCTCAGCAAGTGCAAGTAGCCTGTTCTTCTCCTTTACTGCTTGCCTTTGAGGGTCCAACCTTTGACACTCTGTGCACCCCAAGACATCAAGTTGCACATTTGTGTACGTTGTGAAGATCGTCCCCCTTGCTTCAAGGAAAACGGGGTGCAGTTGTACCCCTCTGTTATGCCTAGAAGTCCTCATAACACCTGGTGCCCTATGCTGCGCAGGAAGAGCACGACACCCCCGCACGCGTCGCTTCTCCAAAGCCCGCCAAAAAAGAAGAAGCCAAACCGGCGAAAAAAGACGAGCCCGCCAAGCCCGCCGCCAGCCGGCCGGCGATCCTCCACAAAGCAGGGCCCCGGAAGCAGCCGGCCGAAGAATCTTCCTCTGACGAAGAAGACAGCGAGACCGAGTCGGAGGAGGAGTCGAGTGAGGACGAAGTAGACGAGAGGAGGAGGGCCGAGGCGCGCAAGCGGCGGGAGGCGCGGATGAAGGAGGCGATGGCGAAGCGGGACGAGAACGACCTGCGGTCGCCCATCTGCTGCATCTTGGGCCACGTGGACACGGGCAAGACGAAGCTGCTGGACCGCATCCGAAATACCAACGTGCAGGTAACGAGGCGATTGTATGGTTTCAGGTTGCTAGTATGCTCCGATGAGACTAGTGTGCTGCAAAGCGAGGGACGGACTTGGTTAATGTGAGAACGGGAAGGTTGTGGTGCGCATCAGGACGATTGGCTGGTTCCGCATCTCAAATGAGGAGCTTCACGGGCTTTCGCTTCTACTTCCCTTCTGGTTCGGCACCTGTCCAGCCGGTTTACGATTCTTACTTTCCCTGGGCCTCTTTACCCGCGAGGAAAGTGAAGGCTCCTCCTTTGTCTTTGTCTTACTCACGGTATGCTATTTTGCTCTGGTCGTACTCACGGTATCTCATGTTGCTCTTGTACAGGAAGGCGAGGCTGGGGGTATCACCCAGCAGATCGGCGCCACCTTCTTCCCGATGGACGCCATCAAGGAGCGGACCAAGGAGCTCAAGTCGGATGCAACCCTCAAGGTACGTGTCGATTTCTGGGTCATAATGAGCAGTGCAATTTGCCTCTTTTCGGTCCTGTTGGCTTGCGTGGATGCAATGCTACTTCCTTTGACGACTGAGGCCGAAGTTCCGTCTCTGTCTATTATGTAGGTCACTGACGAACGGGTAATTATGGTCTTCGGGTGCTCGAGATTTTTCGTCATTGTTTAGCCTCACGACTTTTCGTCTGCTCGTCTGTCTCCCTAGATCTGTTATTAGGCAACCGAAGCCAATCTGCTTCTTTGAAAGCGTTCACTCCTTCCTTCCCACGTAGTTGTGCTTCCAGCTGGCAGGGAGTTCCTTCAGCATCCCTCGGTGCACACTTCTCTGTATAACAGTCCTAGCCGTCACTCTCTGACAGGTTCCCGGGCTGCTCATTATCGACACGCCCGGTCACGAGTCGTTCACGAATCTGCGGTCGCGCGGGTCCGGCCTGTGCGACATCGCCATCTTAGTTGTGGACATCATGCACGGCCTGGAGCCGCAGACCGTTGAGTCGATCAACCTGCTGAAGATGCGCAAGACGCCCTTCATCATTGCGCTCAATAAGGTACGTTAGTCGCTGGATGCAAGGGAGTCGCGTTTGAGTTCTTGTGACAAGTATTGATGCTTATCAAGCTGACTGATAGTGGAAGGAGGAGTCAGAGGTCGCTAGTGTCTGCTCACTGAGCTGTTCGTTTTCAACTGAGAAAGTTTTTGGAGCTTGCCAGTCTCTGCCATACACACCCTGTGAAACAGCATGTGAATGCAACTTCTCAAACATCAAGCATGATTGCAGGCTTGGTCCTGCACATCTCGGAAACAAGTACAGTAATAAAAGCTTGCAAGCTGCTGTAGATTGAGCGCCTTCCCGGTTTGGTCTCGCGCTCCCCTCGCTGTTATCCGTATGATACCCAGTTGCTCAAGCGTGTTTGTGGCCGTTGCCAGGTGGACCGTCTGTACGACTGGAAGGTGCAGTCCAACGCGCCCATCCGGAACGCGCTCAAAATCCAGCCCGAGCACGTGCGCAAGGAGTTCGACCAACGAGCAGCCGAGGTGAGGGCAATACCCTCTGAGTTGAAGAGGAACTTTGACATGGGTCACAATAGTCCGTTTTGGCTCACGTTGTAATGCTTTCGAGTGGTTTAAGGAGGCCTCTGAACATGCACTACGTGAAGGCTTTGCCACTCTTTGAGTCACTGTAGTATGCACAATCCGTCTACCTTTTGGCGGACTCTGTCATTGAATCAGTAAAAGCGTCGACGTGGGCTAGGATGGAGCGAAACTTACGAACGCGCACCTTTGATCCTTGTTGATCAGCTCAATCCAGAATGAGACAACTTGCCTGAGACAAGTGGGGTCAGTAGGGTGGGTTAGGTGGGACATGGGTGTGGAGCAGGTAAAATCTTCGGCTCTATTATTTTGTGTGTCAGCTTTTCTACTATCATAACTTGAGCTTATCTTGACTGATTTAGAGGATTGTCTTTCTTTTCCCCGTAGGCGATTGGGATGCTCCAGGAGCAGGGCCTGAACAGCGCGCTGTACTGGAAGAACAACGACCCGCGGCGCGTGATCAGCATCGTGCCGACGAGCGCCATCAGCGGGGAGGGCATCCCGGACATGCTGCTGCTGCTGGTGCAGATGACGCAGAAGATGATGAGCGAGAAGCTCATGTTCCTCTCCGAGACGCAGGTCAGTCACCCAGTTTAGCGTAACCTGGGTTTAGCATGTTTGGGTAGAATTGCGGGGTGGCAATGGTTGCAACTGACAAGGCTTTTGTTTCTTTTGAAAGTTGATTCAGCACGAGCCTTGGGGACCGTTTCAAAACGCAGGTCAGGCGCCCTGCTTGTCATAGATGGTCGGGGGGCACTTCTTTTGGCACATGGCTACTTCTCGTGTAAAACTTTCAGACGTGCAATCAAAGCAATATCTCTGAGAATACTCCCTCTTGAGATTGTTCGAGCTCGGTCAATTTGTGGGGGAGCGAAGTTCCTACGCCAACTGCCTGTTGGGATGCTGTGCTCAAGGCGACGCTGCCCTTTGCTTAAAATCAGTGACCTTCGCGCAGATAACTTTGCAGCTTGCCGACGTTAAATGAAACTCTACTTTTTCTTTCGCCGCATGACTGAACCATTGGCTCTGGCAGCCCGTCACGACAGCATCGTCTCAGTTCCCAGCGTTCTTTCTTCACTTTGCAAGACACGGTGTTGAGGGGGAAAGTGATCAGGGGCCCGGGCAGTGCGACTCTTGGCAAGAGCCTTTGGAACTTACCGTTCACTCGAAGAGTCGCATGCATGAAGCTCGTGTATGTTTCTTTTGCTGTCCACAGTGATTGAGGGGAAGACGGTCGAGGATCCGAGCAGTCCGATCCTTCTACAGAAGTTTTCCAAGACATTTGCCATTTCAACTTTAAAATAGTCTCAGTAGCGGAATCCCGCGTGTTTCTCCGGCAGTGCACGGTATGGAAGGTAAAGGTAATCGAGGGCCTGGGCAGGTCGGAACCTTTCGAACACCACTACCTTGATCTAAAAAGATCTCACCAAAGGGTCTCACAATTTCCCATCCCGCAGTGCACGGTGCTGGAGGTGAAGGCCGTTGATGCCTCTGGCAGGTCGACTTTCGCACAAAAAGCTTCTGAAGCCTCCTCCTTTTTGGAAAATATAGCCCACAGGTCGTTGATTGTTTCTTCCCTCGCACAGTGCACGGTGCTGGAGGTGAAGGTGATCGAGGGCCTGGGCACGACGATCGACGTGGTGCTCGTCGACAGCAAATTTCAAGGCGTTTGCAACTTTCAAATTGAGGACCGTCCAGTGTTGACATCCCGCGAGTTTCTTCTGCAGTGCACGGTGCTGGAGGTGAAGGTGATCGAGGGCCTGGGCACGACGATCGACGTGGTGCTGGTCAACGGCAAATTTCTCACACACTTTTGCAACTTCCAGTTTTAAGTCAGTCTCAGTACTGACATCCCGCGAGTTTCTTCTGCAGTGCATGGTGCTGGAGTTGAAGGTGATCGAGGGCCTGGGCATTACGATCGACGTGGTGCTGGTCAACGGCAAAATTCTCACACACTTTTGCAACTTCGAATATTAAGACAGTCTCAGTACCAACCTCCCGCGTGTTTGTTCTGCAGTTACACGGTGCTGGAGGTGAAGGTGATCAAGGACCTGGGCTGTTTGTATGCTCTCAAACATCATCAACGGAACTCCGTGTTTTTCCTCCTGTGCAGTGCACGGTGCTGGAGGTGAAGGTGATCGAGGGCCTGGGCACGACGATCGACGTGGTCCTGGTCAACGGCGTGCTCCACGAGGGCGACACGATCGTGGTGTGCGGCCTGCAGGGGCCCATCAAGACGTCCATCCGAGCGCTGCTCACGCCGCACCCCATGAAGGAGCTCCGGGTCAAGGTGAGCGCGGTAGACCTCGTGCTTCTGTTGTATGCTCGTTCAGGGTTCGGCTGGGGCTCTAGAACCCTACCCGTAAATCAGTTTTTGCGCACTGTCTGAGCTCTTTACGACATTGGTCGATGGCGCCAAAACCCGCTTCTTCCACCTAGGTCGCTTGGATTTTGCCTGAGGTTGTCAAGTACCCGACATAAAACCCTCGCATCTCTTGATTGACCTTGCTGTCCTGATTGAACCGAGGCCGAATCTTGCATTCAAGAAGGTATCCCGGAACTTGCATTTCGGCTGGACCCAGTATCACAGAAAGCGGCTGCAAAGTAGAAGAGCCCTCCATTCTTTGAGCACTTTCCTTGTTGCAGGGGTCGTACGTGCACCACAAGGAGCTGAAGGCCGCCCAGGGGATCAAGATCACGGCGCAGGGCCTCGAGTCCGCGGTTGCGGGCACACAGCTCTACGTGGTCGGACCCGATGACGACGTGGATGACGTCATGGACGAGGCGATGCAGGACATGAACAGCATCCTGTCGCGGGTGGACAAGAGCGGCGAGGGCGTCTGTGTGCAGGTAAGCGCCCGGCAAAAAGTTTGGCGCCATTATTGTAAACCCACCCATCTGGGACGAGCGGGCACCAAATCGCGGAGTCTCGGATCGAGAAGGTTATGTTATTATGAGTTCAAGTGGGCCACGCGCTAAAAGTTTACATGTTCGTGACCCTGCCTTCGGCATGCTAGATCCTCTGTATTTCCAAGAGCGTTTGGACCTTTAAGTTGCCACGTACAACGGGGCTGTTGGAGAGCCCTTGATTCGGACGCCGCTTTCCAAAGCTTCGCCACCCAGTTTCGTACAACGGCTCTCTTTTTGGAGCCTGTGGAACTGACCGAAAGCTCCCGACCGCAACATCTCAGTAAAGTGGTCGAATCGAAGGCTTGCTACGACCCTCCTGTTCCGTCTACGTCATAAATGGCCCCCGAAAGGCACTGCTGGCTTTCTATTGCTCTAGATTCAGCCGACTCTTTTTACACACATCATTGAGCTGTTCTTTAAGCCTTTGTTCGGGCGTCCACTTGGGTCAGTTGGGTTGGCTTAGGAAGCTCAAGAAACGGGGTGCCAACACTCATTCAGCGGAGCCAACTCTGAATCTGGTCAGTTCCTTTCTACTCTTGACCACGCCTAAGCTCCCCTCTTTCTTCAATCCCCAGGCGTCCACGCTGGGGTCCCTGGAACGGCTGCTGGAGTTCCCCAAGCTCACAAGATTGAACCCCGAATCTCCGCCGTTGATTCTATCAGCGGCTAACTTTAACTTCTTTCTTCAATCCCCAGGCGTCCACGCTGGGGTCCCTGGAAGCGCTGCTGGAGTTCCTCAAGCCCACAGAAACGAACCCCGATTTCCCCTGTTGATTCTTTACAGCGGCTAACTTCCGATTTCTTTCTCTTTACCCCGTATTAGGCATCCACGCTGGGGTCCCTGGAGGCGCTGCTGGAGTTCCTCAAGAGCCCGGACGTGAACATCCCGGTGAGCGGCATCAACATCGGGCCCGTGCACAAGAAGGACGTGATGCGCGCGAGCGTCATGCTGGAGCGCAAGCGCAAGGAGTTCGCGTGCATCCTCGCGTTCGACGTGAAGGTCACGCCCGAGGCGCGCGACATGGCTGAGGAGCTGGGGGTCAAAGTGTTCACTGCGGACATCATTTACCACCTGTTCGACCAGGTGAGCGGGCGGTGCAACACAGCGGAAGTTTCAATTGGCAATGGATCATCCGGCAACGTGTTTCCTTTCTTAGGGGGTGTTGCAAGTCAGGGTATGCTTGAAGGGTATGGTAGGTGAGTGGCCAATAGGGGATGTTGCAAGTCAGGGTGTACTTGAAGGGTATGCTAGGTGAGTGGCCAATAGGGGATGTTGCAAGTCAGGGTGTACTTGAAGGGTATGCTAGGTGAGTGGCCAAGAGAATCTGCGTCGCACATCTGAAAGTTTTGTTCGCTGAGCCGTGTGCCGGAATTGTGGATCACAGTGTGGGTTACAGTCTTCTGTTACGTGCTTCCGGGACGAATATCTGAGGCTGGTTCGTGCTGCACACTTGCGGCATTCAGTATCGGGTCCGCAAGCAGCCAGCACTCGTGCATTTACTGTTCTCTCGGGTCTCACTAGGGCTCCCCCTTCAAAGGGGCAGTCTTCCGTCTAAACCGTTCTCGGCTTAATATCCCGCTTTTTGGCCAACAACCCCCGACCACGTAACCCGGCGCAATGTACAGTATTCCCACTCTCCAGACCGTCCCAAAGCGTCAGAACCACCCAAGCCGTTCGTAGCTCGTCCGAAACCCACCTGGAAACTACAGGACTTCGCAAACTAGCAACAATAACTTTTAGCAATGGTTAGTAAACCAGGCTGCGACGGGTGAGGTTAATCTGGGGGTTTAGGGTGGGTACGAGTGCGGAGCAGGCGGATTTATGGGGTCAGCTTTTGGCGTTAGTGGAGAAGCTTACAGCTTACTGATGGTAAATCGAAGACACATGGAAACCCTTTGGTTTGCAGTTCACGGCGTACATGGGCAACATCAAGGCGGAGAAGCGCGCGGAGGCGGCGGAGGACGCGGTGTTCCCGTGCATCCTCAAGATCCTGCCGCAGTTCGTCTTCATGAAAAAGGACCCCATCATCCTCGGCTGCGACGTCGTGGCCGGTATCGCCAAGGTGAGCGAACAACTTATAGTAAATGTCCTTTGTTTCATCGTTTGCACGTTGGACTCTGGACATCCGGGACATCTGCATGCTTGTTCTGCCCCCTTCTTTTTGGTTGGACAACTGCTGGAAATGCGCGTTCTTGCAAGGCAAGGGATTTGGGGGGGCCGCGCTTGTTAGTCTGCTCTTTACTCAACACCCTTTCTATCGAATGGTCCGGTTTCGTGTTGAAAATGTTTAGGATTCTGACCTTACTCGCTCTCGCAGGTCGGCACGCCCATTTGCGTCCCCTCGAAGGGCACTATCGACATCGGCAAAATTGCGTCCATAGAAATGAACCACAAAGCGGTGGATACAGCCAAGAAGGGCCAGAGCATAGCGCTCAAGGTATGCAAACGACACTGCTTGGAAAGTTTGAAGCAAAAGATTGAGCTGTAGCTCACTCCGGGGCTCGGTGCACGCGTAGGTTACAAACGGAGGGTACGAAAAAGTGATTACAGTGGCTATCCCAGCGCTTTTCTTTTGCCAGGCGGCCTCTGTGATAGATATCTATCGTTTTGCTTTTTTGGCCCAATTGCCAGCTTTTGGTGGACTTTTCGACAGAATGTCTCAGCAAGTCTATGTCTGGTTGCTGGCATCGAATTAGATGGTTCAGCAACTTGCTTTCTAACTTCCTCTGCCGGCTCGATAAGTCGCTGGTGATTCGTCCTTTGCTGTTGTCCCAGTTGCCCCCTCAGACTGGACATTGTACCGTATACTCACCTTGACCGTCGCCGAGAGCCTTCGAAATTGATTTTTCTCGATCACGGGGCGTCCCCAGAATTGTCTGCTTTCATCCCCGCAGATTCAGAGCACGAACGCGGAAGAGGCGCAGAAGATGTACGGGCGGCACTTTGACAAGGACGACGAACTCGTGAGCCACATCTCGAGAAAGAGCATCGACCTCCTTAAGGAGAATTATCGGGTAAGTAAAAGCTGTCCGGATTTTGCCCTTTGCATGTTGGGAGCTTCTGTTTGAGACGATCTGTTGCTGGATGGTTGCGGAGTGCAAGTCTTTTTGATGGTTATCTTTTTGCCCTTGGCGCGCTTGTTCATGATTGGCGAATCAAGTTCTTGCACGTTACCAGTCCAGACAGCATATAAATTGGGAGCAAAGAATGTCGTTGGCATAGCATACCGTAGGCTGTGACGATTATCTGCATTTTGCAGGACGACCTTACTAGGGACGACTGGATGCTCGTGGTGAAGTTGAAGAAAATGTTCGAGATCCAATAGCATTAGCTTCAAAGTTCAGGGGTCATAGTTGACCATGAGTTTGGAACGCCAGCTCGTCTTTCGTAGATGCAGAAGTAGGCATTTCTTTTGGTCCTATCAAACTTTTGCGTGTTCGTCATTACGAAATCATTTTGCCTGGTCGTGACACGATGAGAAGTTCACAAGCCTCGTAGTGGTCGAAGCCATTCTTGAATGTTTATGCATCCTGCGTTTCTTCTCATCATGTGATGTGGGTCCTGATTGTGCTATAGCACAATTTTGAGGTTGAAGCTTTCGACTTTCTGTTGTCGTAGATACAAGTATTAAGAGGAGCGCACACACCAGTCGAATTTCGGTTACTGAATGTGGTTATGTACGATCCCATCATTCATTTGGCCTCCATTCATTGCATAACACATGGTCTCCATCATATCAGTTCTTGCCGCAGGCAAGTATATAGGCCAAAGCTTTTCATATAAACCCAAGATCATGATGACCAATGAGATATTTTCAGATTTGATTTTGCATAGCCTTCAGAATGTCGATCATCAAATGACGTGTTGCCAAGAGGGTATGGATGCATGGAACGCTTTCACTCGTCTCTTCGAAGATTACGAATGGAAATGAAGAATAGTGGCTTGTACATGTGTCCTTAGTTTTCCGGTTCAGCCAAATCATTCCTACCGTACTGCTGAGTTTCTAGACAATTTTATTTCTTGGGCCCCGAGAAAGCCATATGTCACGTGACTCACGTGTTATGCATATTCTAGCTGGGCCAGTCGCCGCATCCCGCCCCAGTTACT